>CAUYRT010038205.1:0-161394 GCA_963574885.1 Lepilemur ruficaudatus | reverse complement strand
CACCCATCAGCTTACCACTCCCCCATCCCCCTTCCACCTGACTGGCACCCAGTGAATATTACTACTATGTGAGCACCTTGGTGTTGATCAGTTAGTACCAATTTAATGGTGAGTACATGTGATGCTTGTTTTTCCATTCTTGTGATAACTCACTTCGAAGGATGGGCTCAAGCTCTATCCAGGATACTATAGGAGATGCTAGTTCACCATTGCTTTTTGTAGTTGAGTAGTACTCCATGGTATATATATACCACATTTTATTAATCCACTCATGTACTAATGGACACTCGGGTTGTTTCCACATCTTTGCAATTGTGAATTGTGCTGCTATACAACTGCTGATGTCTTTATTAAAGAATGTCTTTTTTTTCCTTTGGGTAGATGCCTAGTAGTGGGACTGCTGGATCAAATGATATTTTTATTTTTAGCTCTTTGAGATATCTTTTTAAAACAATATTTCTTATAGGAATCTTATTGATCACACAGGAGTTATAAGGATATCAGCTATAATGATGTACACAATCTAAACAAGACAGGCTGAAAGAATTTACATAAAGTAAAAACACACATTAAAAGTTAGCCCTGTGGACAGACGGGTGCAGTGGGAAGGGGGGGTAACAGAAGTTGGGGATCCCTTTATGATCAGTTGAGGGCCCATATTGCAGTGAAATTGCCTTCTTCTCTCCGTCAGTTGTTAGTAAATAACTTCCACTACAGTTACAGGTGTTCCACACACATCTCAGTACACAAGGATGAATTTTGACCTGCTGCCTCTAAAGTATATAGTGACATAACTATGATCTGTGATACTCCCGTGAAAATCATAAAGCATGAACTCCATGCAAACAGCAGAAAGCATCAAGTCATCTACTCTAGATTGAACTTTGCAGATGTTTAACTCTTGTCCTTGTATCTGTAAAGAGCATATATCTCCTTTTGCCACGTTTACTTCACAATTGACATGCATTTAGGGTGGGAGAATTTTTGATGATTGTCTTACCTAACGGTGATAACTGAAGTCCTCTTAAAAATGTGAGAAAATTTTAATAACATATTTTAGCCACGAACTTAACATATAACACGAATCATGTACAGCTTTAAACCAAAAAAGTTAGAAGGGAGTTCGTTTGAATTGTAATGCTTTTCGTTTTTGTATTCTGTAGTTTCTACCACTATCCCAAAGAATGGAACTGATAGCAACTGCTTCTTTATTTACCAAATTATCAATAGGCACTAGTTGGAGTTCTTAGATTAGAGGAAATCCAAAACAAAAGAAATGCTACTTTTCTCTGGTACCTTTTTTTTTTTTTTTTTGAGACAGAGTCTCACTGTGTTGCCCGAGCTAGAGTGCCGTGGCATCAGCCTAGCTCACAGCAACCTCAAACTCCTGGGCTCAGGCGATCCTCCTGTCTCAGCCTCCCTTCTCTGGTACCTT
This sequence comes from Lepilemur ruficaudatus, assembly GCA_963574885.1. NCBI lineage: Eukaryota > Metazoa > Chordata > Mammalia > Primates > Lepilemuridae > Lepilemur > Lepilemur ruficaudatus. Next base: position 159,959 of record CAUYRT010038205.1, on the reverse strand, counting down.
TTTATACACCCCATGCTTTGTACCAACTACAACAGCAAATGAATTTGAGGGGGCTTATGCTTGACAAGTTATGCTTAAAGATCCTCTTGCGGAGGATGTAGTTGAGAAGAAACCCTTCTATAACAAGTTGGCAGGTTCTGTGAAACTAAAGGGAAAAATTTAATGTTTGAATAATTTTAAGTTACTGCTTGAATTGCAAATTCATATTGGGGAAAAAGAGCATTAAAGTAACTTGAAAGCCTATTTTATTGGAAACTTAAAATACAAAGTATTTTATTTTTAAACTCCTAAAGCCCAGGTTAAATATAGTTTCCCAAAACTGAATGTGCTTATTTGGAGCTTGGTTTTTCTGCTTGAACTACAGAAACAACTTCCTAAAACTCCTAGGTGGAAACACTACTGTTTTGATGACCTGTGATTGAACGAACTGATCAATCTCAGTTGGTAATATGTTTTTTCCCTCCGTAAGTGTTTTAAAAATTCTAGAATAGATGCATCTTGCTAGTCTTATCCCAGCAATTTCGTCCCAGATGTCTTCTGAGAGTCATATGCCATATGCAGGAATCCATCTTCATCCTTCTCACTTTTATACTGTGGCTGTTCACGAACAGTATCGAAGGCTTGATTAGCATTCAGCTGTAAGCACCTTGTAATTCTTTTGATTAGCTACTGGTGTTGACATGATCTGGCATGAGAAGCTTGGTTTTATCCAGTACTGGAAGCTGCTTCTCACCCCTGTCTCTCTCTGGTATTCCTAGGACTTTGGTAGGATGCTGCTCTCAGGTAAGTTGGACGTCTACTGTTTGTTCAAAGGTGTGTGCTTGAAGGTCTTCCCACTGTGTGGCGCAGGAAAGCAGTTGGTAACAGTGGCTCTGACTCTGGATTTTGTGACTGCCCTTGTGTCTCCTCAGCCCTGCAGCCTACAGCGGAGTCAGCTAGACCAGACTTTTTATTATGTAATAGTGACCAGAAAGGTTACACAACTTGCCTGAGATTTTTTCCAGAGCTGTCCTAGAATTCTACAGTGCCACACAGCATGGGTTCAGGAAGAGGATTTATTGGGAAAAGGGAAGAATTGTTAGGGTGGATCATCAAGGGAGGAAACAGCAGGTCTCCATTCTCCCATCATCCCACAGAGAAGTATGCTGGGGCAGGATGCCTGGGTGGATGTACAGGATAGGGGTCTGTGTTCCAATGCAGGGCCCTGCCGCCTTGATACCTTCCTTTTTATTGGGCAGGTAGGACAAAGCAGCCTGCTTCAAGGGGAGATATACTGTGGGAGGCTGCATGAGGAATGCCGGTCGTCCAGCACGTGGAAACTTTGCACCCGTGGGAGGTTGCATGAGGTAGGCGGGATGGGTTGGGGGAGGGGATTGGTCCCTTGAGCAGCTGGTGTTAGCTCAGCCTCTTCTGCGGTGAGAAGGAGCCTTCCATCACAGCTGGCCCACTGTCCTGGCAACCAAGAATGAGCATCTGGAATCACTTCAGGCTCTTCTGATGATTGCACCACAATACAGGGGAGGGGAGAAAAGGAGAAAGCAGGAATTAATCCTAGTTTTCAGGCCTGGACAATTGGATGTCTAATGGGAGGAGGAGGGAGGGAGCAGGTAGAAGGAGAAGGGAGGAAGGGAGAAGTTTGAGAAAAACAGCTAAAGGGATTTATTTTAAAAAGTAGCCATCAATTCCTTGGTTGCACAATGAGACAAATAAGAATGTACTGAATACCAAGACTGATAAGTCTGCCAAGTTCAAATATTAAATTTTGTGAGCTATTTTTTGATAAAGTAGGTTAGAAGATAAATACCTATTGTTTAAAGGAAGAAATTTTAAAATAATAAAAATTGTGCTCTTTTGCCCTCTTCCCACTCCAGAATATAGTAGAAAAGGAAACCAGTAGTTTCAGTGTTGTCATAAAATTGTTCAATATAGTTGCTGCCTGAGCATTCATGTTTACGCCTCATGTAAGTTATTTAAAACCTAGTCATGCCCCATCACATTTGCTCTAGTGGTTTTGAAATAGTTCATTTGTTACTCATCCCACAGACCCAAACCCACCCCATCCCACAGCTGCCAACTGTGACGAAACCTATTGGTCCACACCAGAGTCGTGTAAATAAAGTCCCCCCTTCCCATGTGTGTGTGATTTTTTTTCTAATGGGCCAACCCACAATCCCCTGGGAAAAGGCAAAGGACTAACACCTGTGAACCTTCATAAAAGCTCTGTCCCACAGGCCTTCTCCCTACTCACTGGTTGAGCTCTCTGTCACCTTCAGACTTCCTGTGCACCTCCCATGGGCACCCCAACCTCTCTGGGATGTGTAAGTAATCCATTTCTTCTGTTTCACGCATTTTGGTTTCACTCCCTCATTGTCTCACCTGACCAACAAATCTGAATCCAACTTTCCCCGGTCTGTTTTAGAGAGTGACTATCTTGGCTTATGGCCACTCTCCACAAAGACACCTCAAGATCAAATTAGAAAGAAACCATAACAATAAACATTACAAAGCAGTACTCATCATAATTTTAACTTTGAGCCAGTAAAGAGTTGAGTCCATAATGCCCAAGGACTGAAACTTCAGCAAGTCAGGGCAGCGGGGTGGGCATTTGTGCTAAGAGCTTGCACCTGGAAATGACATGTGGACAAGGTTATTCATCAAAGTGTTTTTCTTTGAAATAAAAAAGGATTGAAAATAACTAAAATGGTTATTAAAAGGGTACTCATTACATAAATCATGTTACACAATTCACTATAATACAGTGCAGCTGGAAAAGAATGAGGTTTTTTATCTGCTAATTCTTAACGATGTCCAAAATTCACATTTAGGTAAAAGAATAAGGTTCCAAACAGTATATATTCTATGCTATCATTTGTGTAAAAAAAATTGTGGTGGGATACATGTGTGTATGGTTTTGTACATGCATGTTGCATTTCTGGAAAGATACGTAAGAAACTAAATGTTGATTGCCTTCTACATTTTGCGTCTTATGAACCATGTGAATGTATTATGTACTTTGAAAAATATATGGTTTAAAAACAACATATAGGACCTTAGATTTATTATCTCTTTCAGACAAGTCTATGTTTGCTCATGGCCTTTTGTTAAAATTTGTTACATCATTTTTCTGAATCTTTTTATTTATTTATTTATTTTTAAACAAGGCAGTAGAGTGTACTTCTAAATTCTGTGAAGAGTATGAGCTTTGGAGTCAGAACTAGACTGAGAGCCAGCTCCACCACTTCCTGGCTGTGTGAACTTAGGCTGCTTTACCTGAATCTCAGAGTCCTTGTTTACAAAATGGGGAGGTGGGAACAACTTTCACAGAGCTGATTGTGAAAAGTATACAACCCCATATAAAGTCCTCAGCAAGTTTTCTGGTACAGAGCAAATACCCAATAAGTGGCAGCCACTGCTACTATTAAATATAATCGAGTTTTGCTCTGCCACGTTAAATTATGAACATGCTCAGAGAGTTTGGGCTCAATCAGACCTAGGACAATTTGGTCATTTTCATCTGTCATGTCTTTTTAGCAAATTTCGATAAAAATCTAAAGATGAGAACTGGGTGACAGCTGTAGGTAGTTGTATTATCTGTTGTTGCAGAATACATTACTCTCAAATTTAGCAATGGAAAGAAACATTTAGATCCTTGTACAGTTTCTGAGAATCCAGAATCTGGGAATGGTTTAGCTAGGTGGTTCTAGCTCAGGGTCTCTCATGGAGTTGTAGTCAAGCTGTCAGTTGGGGCTGTCATCTCTGAAGGCTTGACTGGGGTGAAGGATCCACTTCCACAATGGCCTGCTCCGTTGACTGTTGGTGGAAGGCCTCGGGTCCTTGCCATGTGGGCCTCTCCTCAGGGCTGCTTGGGTGTCCTCACAACATGGCAGCTGGCTTTCCCCAAAGTGAGCGACCCAGAAGAGAGCAATGGTGTCTTTTATGACAGAGACCAAAGTCAGACTCTATCACTTCTGCCTTATTCTATTCCTAAGAAGCCAGTCACTAAATCTAGCCTGTACTCAAGGGTATGAAATTAGGTTCCATCTCTTGAAGGGAGAAATAGTGAAGAATTTGCAGACATATTTTTAAAATACCACAAAAGAGTAATCATATAATTCATCATTCAAACTTGGACACTTTTAGAAGTGAAAGGTGCTGTAATTAGTAGTTAGGATTGGACAGTAAGCATAAACTGAGACCCTCCTGGGCACACCAGGCTATATGATCACTGAGGTACAGGTCTTCCTACAATCTCTCATGAAGATAAATCTCAGACAAGACACGTGCACAGATATCTATTCCAGGCGGCTTCCCAGGCAGTCATACTTGTTGCTGTGTAAGCTTAGTGAGGTCCCGGCACCCTGCTTGTTTAGGTACTTCAATAACTGCTTTGCCTGAAAAACTAATACCCAGGAAAAATGGGAAAGTGTTCTACTGAATGATCAGCTACTTTTCTGGTTTTATCAGACACTTCATTAGGGCGAGAAATGCAGGACAGCATTGTAAATTTTCGAAGTCTTTTCCCAAGGTGTTAGCATGCCAGACTCTTCTCATACTTATGTTCGCCCAAGAGTGCAGGCAAAGCATTCATTTTTCCATTAAAAGGGGCCTTATACTATCCCTTTAAAAACTCCTAAATATAGATTCAGAGAGCAATTTTTGAAGCTCTTGCACAAATGTTATCTGGAGTATAGTATCTTTCACATACAACCCACCTTTCAAGTGTGAATTTATGATAGAGTGCTTTGGGTGTTAAACATCTCCTTAGCTATAGATTAAAGCTAATTTAAACAGACACCTACATATTACAGTATCTATGCTGAAGTACTTAAATTTCAGACAGTATAAAAAAACTCAGTAACTGGGTTCCTAAGCAACCAACCAACCTTCAGTTTTTAACAATCCCATTAAAGAACTGTCATTTCAATGGGAAAATGGAAGTTACAGACTAGAGAGATTCAGACTAATAATAACACATTTTTCCCTGCAGAAGTTCTTATTAAAAGTATTTAACAGAGTATGACTATAAAATTTCCCCCGTCTTTATTAAGGTATGATTGACAAACATTGTTTATATTTAAGTACAGTGTGTTTATATTTAAGTATAGTGTTTATATTTAAGTACATGTACAGTGTGATGTTTTGATAAACATACACATTGTGAAATGATTCCCCCATCAAGCTAAGCTAAATAACCCACTTATCACTTCTATGGTTCTTTTTTTTTTTTTTTTTTTTAGTAAGAACACTTAAGATCTACTCTTAGCAAATTTCAAGTATACGATACATTATTATTAACTGTAGCCACCATGCCGTTCATTAGATCTCCAGAACATATTCAAATTCTGAAAGCTTATATCCTTTGACCAACACCCCCCCATTCCCCTTCACTCCCTGGCAACCACTGTTCTACTCTTGTCTATAAGTTAAACTTTTTTAGATTCTACATTCTATGAGTTTGACTTTTTTAGATTCTACTTTTTTAGATTTGAGAGTTTTAGACTCCTAGCCCCTGGCAACCACAAATTCTGTTTCTATGAGTTCAACTTTTTAAGATTCTGTTTTTTTAGATTTTGATTTAAATGAGATCATGTAGTATTTTTCTTTCTGTGCTTGGGGTTAGTTCACTTAGCATAAATTCCTCTAGGTTCATCCATGTTATTGCAAATGGCAAGATTTCCTTTTTAAAGGCAGGATAATATTCCATTGTGCATATATATGCCATATCTTTTACCCATTCATCCATCAATGAATACTTAGGTTATTTCCATATCTTGGCTATTGTGAATAATACTGCAAAAAAAAATGGGACTACAGATAGCTCTTTGAGATACTAATCTCATTTCCTTTGGAAATATACCCAGAAGTGGGATTGTTGGATCATATAATAATTTTGTTTTTAGCTTTCTTAAGAAACTGCCATAATGTTTTCCATAATAGCTATAATAATTTACAGTTCCACCAATTGTGTAGAGGGTTCTCTTTTCCCTACATCCTTGCCAATGCATGTTATTTTCTGACTTTTTGATAATGTATGAGATGATAGCTCATTGTGGTTTTGATTTACATTTCTCTGATGATTAGTAATGTTGAGTCAAGCCTTGTCTAGTCAAGTCCTTTGCCCATTTTTTTTTAATCAAGTTGCTTTTTTGCTATTGAGTTGTATGAATTCCTTAACCCTACTGGATATATAGTTTGCAAATATTTTCTCCCATTCCATAGGTTGCCTTCTGATTTTGTTGGTTGTTTGCTTTGCAGAAACTTTTTACTTTGATGTAGGCCCACTGTTTTATTTTTGCTTTCGTTGCCTGTGCTTTTGGTGTGATATCCAAGAAATCACTAACAAGTCTAATTTCAAGGAGGTTTTCACTTTTACTAAGAGTTTTATAGTTCAGGTCTTATGTTTAATCCATTTTAAGCTGATTTTTGAATATGGTGTAAGGTAAGGGTCCAGTTTTATTCTTTTGCATGTGGATATCCAGTTTTCCCAGCACCATATACTGAGGAGAATATCCTCACTACATTGTGTATTCTTGATGCCTTTGTCAAAGATTATTGACTGTATATGTGTGGATTTATATCTGGGCTCTCTGTTTCATTGGTCTGTGTGTTTTTATGCCAGTACCATACTATTCTGATTGCTATAGTTTTGTGATGTAATTTGAAATCAGGTTGTGTGAGGCCTCCAGCTTTCTTGTTCTTTGTCAAGATTGCTTTGGCTATTTGGGATCTTCTGTAGTTTCATACAAATCTTAGGATTTTTTTCCTCTTTCTATAAATAAATTTGACTGGAATTTTGATATGGATTGCATTAATTCATAGATCACTTTGGGTAAGATGGACATTTTAACAATATTCTTCCAATCCTTGAACATCAGATATTTTTCCAAATTATTTGTGTCATCATCAATTTCTTTTATCAATGTTTTATAGTTTTCAGTATCGAGATCTTTTCCCTCTTTGGTTAAATTTATTCCTAAGTGTTTTATGCTTTTTGATACTATTATAAATGGGATTGTTTTCCTGGGTTTTTTGGGGGCAGGAGGATAGTTCATTGTTAGTGTATAGAAATGTGACTGCTTTTGTATGTTGATTTTGTATCCTGCTCCTTTCTGAATTTATTTATTCAAATAGCTTTTTTGTTCAGTCTTCAGGTTTTCTATGCACAAAATTATGTCATCTGTGAACAGGGACAATTTTACTTCCTCCTTTCTGATTTGGATGTCTTTTATTTCTATTTCTTAATTGGTCTGGCTAGGCTTCCATTACTGTATTGAATAGAAGTGGAGAGAACAGGCATCCTTGCTTGTCTTGTTCTTGATCTTAGAGGAAAAGCTTTCAGCTTTTCACCACTGAATGTGATATTTGCTGTGGGCTTGTCATATATGGCCTTTATTATGTTGAGGTACATTTCTTCTATGCCTAATTCATTGAAAGTTTTAATTATGAAAGGATGCTGAGTTGTGTTGGGTGCTTTTTCTGCATCTATTGAAATGATCATTTGGTTTTTGTCTTCATTTTGTTAACGTGGTATGTCACTGTTACAGATTCATGTATATTAAACCATCCTTACATCCCTGGGATAAATCCCACTTGATCGTGGTGTGTGATTCTTTTAACATGCTATTGAATTTGGCTTGCTAGCATTTTGTTGAGGATTTTTGCATCTATGTTCATTAGAGATATTAGCCTGTAGTTTTCTTGTAGCTTTATCTGGCTTTGGTATCGGTGTAATGCTGACCTCATAAAATGAATTTGGAAGTATTCTCTCCAACTTTTTTTCAAGACTTGGGAAGGATTGGTATTAATTCTCTAAATGTTTGGTAGAATTCACCAGTGAAACCATCAGGTCTGGACTTCGCTTTGTTGGGAGATTTTTGCTTACTAATACAATCTCCTTACGTATTGGTCTTTTCAAATTTTCTATTTCTTCATAAGTCAGTCTTGGTAGGTTTTATGTTTCTAGAAATTTGTTCATTTTTTCAAGGTCATCCCATTTATTGGCATATAATTGTTCATAATAGTCACTTATGGTCCTTTTTATCTCTATGGCATCAGCTGTAATATTTCCTGTTTCATTTATAATTTTGAGTCTTTTTTTCTTAATCTAACTGAAGTTTTGTCAACTTTTTCTTTTCAAAAAACAAACTTAGTTCTGTTGTTTTCTATTGTTTTTCTAGTCTCCACTTCTGCTCTGATCTTATATTTCCTTTGTTCTGGAAATTTTGTGCTTAGTTTGTTTTTCTAGTTTTTGAGGTATAAAATTAGGTTATTTGAGACATTTTTTCTTCAGGCATTTATTGCTATTAATTTTTCTCCTAGAATTGCTTTTACTGCATCCCATAAGTTTTAGCATCTTGAGTTTCCATTTTGGTTTCTTATTTGATCTACTGGTTATTCCAGGAAGTGTTGTTTAATTTCCACATTTGTGAGTTTTTCAGTTTTCCTCCTGTTTTATATTTCTAGTTTCATACCACTATGATTGGAAAAGTTACTTTATATGATTTCAACCTTAAATTTAGGACTTGTTTTGTGATCTAATATTTATCTATCCTGGCGAAGGTTCTGTGTGTGCCTGAGAAGTGTGTACTCTGCTGCTGTTGGATAGAATGTTCTATACATATCTGTTAGGTTCAACTGGTATAAAATATAGTTTAAGTCCAATGTTTTCTTGTTGATTTTTTTTGTCAGGATGACTTATTCATTTTTGAATGTGGGATATTGAAGTCCCCTACCACTATTGAACTGCTATCTATATTTCCTTTTAGATCTGTTAATATTTGCTTTATATATTTAGGTGTTCTGATATTTGGTGCATATATATTGACAATCATTATGTCTTCTTGATGAATTGACACCTTTATCATCACATAATGACCTTATTTGTCTCTTATGACAGTTATTGACTTAAATTCTATTTTGTCTGATATAAATACAACCACTCTTGCTCTCTTTTGGTTTTCATTTGCATGGAATATCTTTTTGCATACTTACACTTTCAGCCTGTGTATATCCTTAAAGTGAATATGTTGTAGGCAGCATATAGTTGTGACTAGTTTTCTTTTTTATCCATTAACTACTACTGTCTTTTGATTGGAGAATTTAATCCATTTACATTAAAGTAATTATTAATAGATATGTTTTCTAACTATTTTGTAGTTCCTCTATTCCTCTCTTGCTGTCTTTCTTTGTGATTTTTTTTTTTGTAGTGGTATGCTTTGATTACTTTTTCTTTATCTCTTATGTATAGAGTATAGGATTTTGCCTTGTGGTTACCATAGGACTTGCATAATACATCTTACAATTATAACAGTCTATTTTAAGTTGATAACAACTTCAATAGCATACAAAAATTTTACATTTTTACGTCTATACCCTCCTTTTATGTTTTTAATATCACAGCTTACATCTTTTTATATTTGTATCCATTAACAAAAATTGTAGCTACAATTATTTTTAATATTTTTTTAACCTTTATACTGAAGTTGAAAGTGATTTACACAGGACCATTACAGTATTAGAACATTCTGGATTTGACTATATATTTACCTTTACCAGTAAATTATATATTTTTCTATGTTTTCATGTCACTGACTAGCATTCTTTCATTTCATTTGCTTGAAGACTTCCCTTTAGCATTTCCTATAAGGCAGGTCTAGAGGTGAGCTCCCTGAGCTGTTTTTTTGTCTGTTTTCTTTTAATCTGGGAAAGTCTTCATCTCTCCTTCATTTTTGAAGGACAACTTTGCCAGCTTTAGTATTCTTAGTTGGAAGGGGTTTATTTTCTTTTCATCATTTTGAATATATCTTCCCAGCCTCTCCTGGACTGCAAGGTTTTGTTTTGTTTTCTGAGAAATCTGCTAATAACCTTATGTCCCATTGTATGTGACAAGTCACTTGCTGCTTCCAAAATTCTTTTACTTTTGCCAATTTCATTGTAATGTGCCTCAGTGAAGCCATCTTTGGGTAGAAACTTTGGGGCAGGACTTCTGAGTTTTGTGGATTTTGTATGCCCATACCTCTCCCAAGATTTGGGAATAGTTTTCAGCCATTACTTCTTGAAGTAAGTATCTTCCCCTTCCTCTCTCTTTTCATTCTAAAATTCCTATAGTGTGTATATTGCTTCACTTAATTGTGTCTCACAAGTCCAATAGGCATTCTTCACTTTTTCATTCTTTTTTCTTTTTTTCTCCCCAGACTGGATAATTTCAAAAGTCCTATCTTTGAGTTCACATATTGTTTCTTCTACTTGATTGAGTCTGCTATTGAAGTTCTCTATTGTGTCTTTCATTTTATTTATTGTATTCTTCAGCTTCACGATTGCTGTTTGGATCATTTATAATTTCTATCTCTTCTTTAAATTTCTCATTTCGTTTATGTATCATTTTACTGATTTTGATGAGGTGTCTGTGTTCTCTTGTATCTCACTGAGCTTCCTTAATTATTTTGAAACCAGGCAATTCTTAGATCTTCATGTTTGGTGGAGTGGTTACCGGAAAATGACTTCATTCCTCTTGTGGTGTCATGGTTCCTTTTTGTGTGTTTCTTGCGGCCTTGTATAGATGTCTGCACGGTTGAGGAAACATTAGCCTCTTCCAGATTTTATGGATGGGAAAAGACTTTCATTTGCAGATGGTTGTGAGGGTGCTGGCTGGTGGAATTCAGTGGCTCCAGTTCTAGAGAGAGTGTAGTGATGTAGTCTTCATGTAGCTCTGTCCACTGAGGTCACCATCTGCAAAGACTATGGGGGTCCTTGGTGGCCTAGGCTGTGGAAGTCTGCTGTGGTGGCAGTCGTGGCAAAGATTATTGAAGACCTTGGTAGCAAAACATTCTCAGATCTTCCTGTTCTTTTACCCCATGAAGTAATTCCTAGTGAAAGGGATCCCTCTTGGTACCAGCTCTGGTGTGTGGGCATGTAGGCAGCCATGCTGGCATTGGGTTCTGGAGCATAGGTGCAATTTCAGTGATGGTAGTATTGGTGTTTGGGTGCCAGGGGCTCAGGATGAGAGCAGAGCCAGCAAGGGTTTGTGCAGCTATTGTGGTGCCTGTGTCCTAGGGCATGGGTGGGCACACTCACTATGAGAGCAGTGTTTGTTTCCAAAGTGCAGGTGTGAACAGGTTGCCCATGAAGCTGGGGTCCAGGTCTCTGGAGTGTGCCACAATGGCTTGGGTCTCCAAAAGGTAGGATGCAGAGGTATGAACCCTAGAGATGACAGGGTACAGTGGTGGCTCAAGTCCCTGAGATGGCATAGCACTGTGGTGGCTCAGTTCCTGAGGATCGAGCATAATATTAATGTAACCAAGTGGCACCTTGGGCTGCACCAGTGGAGTGCAGCACAGCACTCTGGCTCTGGATGCCTGAATGGTATGGTGCTGTGGTGGCTTGGGCCCCAGGGAATGGATACAGAAGTAGCTCCCTCTCTGAGGGGAGCATAGCAGCATAGATTCTGGACAGCACCATCACCCCAGTTCAACATCAGTGAAATCTATAGGGGTATTCAGTGGCTAATGGTACAGGTGGGTAAGGTGGTGATGAGGGCTCCTTAGGTCCTCCAGTTCTCCTTTTCTCTATGGGAGGATATCCCTCAGAGGTGATGCCTCTTGGAATTAAGGTGCTCCAGACTAGAGGATGAGGTGACACAGGTAAAGTGTTTCCTGTGGTTTTCTACACTGCCATTCTCATTTTTTGTGCTCCAGATAGTTTCTGCTGCTGCTGCTTTGTTGTACTCCAGAACTTTCCTTGAGCTCTTTGTATGAATATATGTAGTTGTTTTTGTTCTTTTGAGGGGAAGACAGTGTTGGGACCTCCTAGTCTCCCATTTTGCTGAGGTCACCTGATAGCTATGAAATTTAAACAGAGCAAATTCAGTACTTAATTGCTTCTTCTTTTTTTTTTGAGAGCTCTGCCCCTCCTTTTGCTTATCATCTTTATAGCATTATCACCAGTATCATTTATGTCTATTACATATTAAACCCAAACCACCTGCTCAAGCAGAGTAGCTGTTTTCCAGCTCTACTTAATTTATGGTATTATAACCACCCCACCTTGCCAAAATCCAATACTTGAGAGAGAGCGGCTTTCAAACACTTTGTCTGACATTCAAAACTGTGCTATAATTTGGCCCAGTGCTATATTGTAGAAAAATAATCAGTCACATATGTAACTTACCATTTTCTAGTAACCATATTAAAAAGGTGAAACAGGTGAAGTTAATTTTAATCTATTCTAATCAAATTTATTGAAAATACTATTTTAACAAATAATAAATGTAAACATACAATGAGATTACTTTTAAAAATGAATGTTTAAAATCTGGTGTGTATTTTCACAGCAAGTTTCTATTTGGACTAGCCACATTTCAAGTGCTGAGTAACTATATGTTGCTAATGGTTATTGTATTGGAAAGCACTAGGTTAGGCCTACCCAACTGTGTGATCCCTTAAATTTTTGTCAACCGTATCTCTTATTCTTCCCTGAAACACTCGGCTATGGTCTGAATATTTATGTTCCCCCCAAATTCATATGGTGAAATCCTAATCCCTAAGGTGATGGTATTAGAAGGTGGGGCCTTTAGAAGGTGATTAGATCATGAGAACTCCACCCTCATGATTGGGATTAGTGCCTTTAAAAGAGAGACCCAGAGGGCTAGCTAGCCCCTTTCACCAGGTGAAGACACAGCAAGAAATGTACCGTCTATGAAGCAGGAAATGAGCTCTCACCAGACACTGTATCTGCTAGTGCTTTGATCTTGGATTTACCAGCATCTAGAACTTAGAGAAATAAATTTCTCTTTTATAAGCCACCCAGTTTGATATTTTGTTACAGCAGCCTAAAAAAGAACTAAGACACCAAGATTATCTGCCTCATATTTTGATAGGCATTGTTCCCTTTTCTTGGAAATTCCTTCTTTTATCTCAGTCTTTTAAGTCTTTCCTACCTTCCAGCATTATCTCAAATGCATGACAAAACTTTTCTATACAGATGAGATGTATTCATTCACTTATCTTATTGTAGATTATCATAATTTAGCCATACATATCATTCTTTTTATTGTCTTCTTGAGATAAAGTATTGATGCTTACTTTTTTCTTTTCAAGTCTAGCAGATTGCCTTGCATATAGTAAGTACTCAATAAGCATTTGCCATTTTAAGGTGCATTGTGTTGAATTTATTGCAAAAGAAAGGAAACTATTTAAAAGAAAGCAGCTCATATTGAATGAAACACCTGCCAAGCCAATATGTTTTCTACCTATAGGGAAACCAGAAGCTTGTCTTAGTCACTCTATATCCAAAGCAACAGTTAATTATATGGAAATTGCTTACACTGTGTGGTAATTCAACAAAGTCCTCATTGCTAAGTTAATGATGATACTTTATTTAGCTATTCTCACTTTACAACTCTTCAGGCCCCTCCTCCCCCTTGGGCATATTGTCTATTAGCGAAAATATTCTGTCATTTCTCAGAAAACTGCCATTTAGTCTGTATAAGGCACTGAGGATTGTTGAAAGAGATGGAAAGAAATGGTACCTGCTTTGAATACATATATATTAAGTGGTCAAATCTCCCTGAGTCCCATTCTATCTAAAAAGTATTCTGGCTGTACTAGAAAAAATAGTGAAGTAGCACTAGAGCACTGGACTTCCTCCTTTTGAGTTCTGCCTTTTCCCCTCTGCTGCTTTTGTCTGCTGTGGGGCTGCAAAGGGCACCAACCTGCCTGCCTTATAGGGGTCCCAGAGCTGCTGAGGATTATTTAAGTTTCTTCCTCAATGAAAGTTTATGACAAATCATCTTATATCGAAGAACTATTTACTAATGGTATACCTAATGCATATATGCATATATTTGCTATGGTATACCTAATGCATATATACAGGCATTTGAACTGTATTTATTTTGACAACAGAAATGAAGCCCTGTGGGTCTCTGACCTAACTGCTGGAGTCACACTCTTTAAACACTTCTATTGTATTGTAGCAGAAGAAAGAAAAACAAAAAACAAAAAAACCATTTTCCTCTACCCTCCAAAGTTCTGTGGCTGGGGCCTTAGAAATTAAATTGATAAAAAACAGATTAACAAGAAAAAAAACCCAGTTTATTAATGCATGCTGCATGCATACATGTGGGAGAAACTCCGTGATGAGTAACTCATAAGGGTGGTTAGCACTTGGGTCTTATACAGCATCTTACCAAGGAACAATATATTTGTAGAGAAGTGACAAGGAAAGGGTTTTAGGCTTTTAGGGGTGGCATACTGGGGAAAGGTAAATATATGGGAGAAACTAATGGAAGATAAGGGTTATTTAGAATGGTTTGTTATGTAGATTCCTCTTGGTGCCATTTCTAGGCTGATAAGAGCCTAAAGATGTCTCCAGTGATTAAGAGTCGTCTTCTTCTTCCTGGTACAAGAGAAGGAAACACCTTTCCAAATCAAATTTTATGTTCTCTTAGGCAAATGGTGGGAAGGGCAGAGAGCTTTTTATGATGTCTGTTATTTCTTAGTTGTCTTCAACTAAAGATAATCCTCATGCCAAAGTGGCATATTTTGGGGTGGCATATTCTGATCCTCTAGAGTATAAAGACAGGTTTCTCATTCACCAATAGTAGTAGACTCTGCAGAGCGTAGGGACCCTTGAGTAAGATGAGATTGCTCCATGTTAAGAACTGAAGCTGTAGCATGAAAAACCCTGGGTTAAAATATTAGGTTAACCATTCATTCATTCATTGCGAGATATTGAGCAAGTTAATAAACTTCTGAGCTTTGTTTCTTTGTGGATAATGATACTATTTAGTTCATAAAATCATTGTGAAGTTTAAACGAGATAAGCTATAGTACATAACGTGTCTGGTGCATGGTAAATGGCCAATAAATACGAGAGATTATTTTGAGAAAAAGAATGCCTTCCATAGTGCAGGTCCTATGCTGGGCCTTGTACATGTATCATCTCAGTTAATACCCACAAAGGTTCTGCACAATAAAGTAGAACCTTTCTCAGATCATGATCCGCACAGAAAATGATAATGTTTGCTCAGAACACTAAAATAGACAGGGGAGGCTGCTTAAAACTGGAAGTGAATATGCCAGGGGCACCAGCAATATCTTGGTATCCTTGTAATATTTGGGATACCAGGATGCAACACATCATTTGGAAACTTTACTATAAAATATTGCCTTCTACCATACACAGGAGGGATGTTGAGGCTTGGAAAGGTTAAGGCTATGTAACTTGTATAAACAGCTAATAAATAGTGGCGCTGGGTGCTGTGACTGAATATGTCCTCACCACAATTCACATGCTGAAACATGGTCTGGTGATCATGTGACAGTATTAAGAGGTATGGATTTTAGGAGGTGATTAAGTCATGAGGGTAGAGTCCTCACGAATGAAATTAGTGACCTTATTAAAAAGTCTGGAGGGAACTGGCTTAGGACCTTTTGCCCTTCCACTTTTCTGCCAAGTGAGGGCACAGCGTTTGTCCCTCTGGGGGACCCAGCAACAAGGCTCCATCTTGGGAACAGAGACAGGGCCCTCACCAGACACTGAACCTACCAGAGCCTGAATCTTGGACTTGCAGCCTCCAGAACTGTAAGAAATAAATTCCTATTGTTTATAAATGACTCAGTGTCAGGTATTTTGTTATAACAGCAAGAATAGATGAAGATGCCGGGATTTTGTCTTTAATAATCCCAGAAATATTTGCTGAAACTAACATATGTCTGGTATAGCATTTGTGTTCATTATTTTCTTCACTGAACTTATTTTGAGTTAATTATTGATTCCTATGCACTTGTAAGAAATAACAGAGTCAGGAGGAGATTCCATGTACTCTTTACCAGTTTGCCCCAGTGGTAACATCTTGCAAAACCATGGTATAATATCACAGCCAGGATGTTCACGCTGATGCAATCAAGATACAGAATATTTCCGTCACCACATGGATCTCCCATGTAGCCGTTTTATAGCCACACCCACTTGCCTCCCACCCCTTCCTTAACCCCTGGCAACCACTCCCTGATCTCCATTTCTGTAATTTTGTCATGTCAAGAAGGTTATATAAATGGAATCACATGACTTTCTTGTTGCTAGGACAGTAGTAGCTGTGAATCAAAACACATATGCTCATTCAGTGAGCTATAAAAAGGAGTATTAGGGTAGATATGGAAACTTGAAGGCTATGAACCTGGAGAGGTAGACAAGAGTGAGATCACATGCAATAATTAGGACATCATTCTATAGGCCATGGACAGCTGTTTAAGGATTTTAATTAGAGTAATAATTTCAGATGTGTGATTTAAAAAGCTCACTCTGCCAGCCATGTGCTACTGGACTAGGCAAGAAGCAGGGAGAACAATCAGAATGTAATCTCATGGGCCGGGTGCGGTGGCTCATGCCTGTAATCCTAGCACTCTGGGAGGCTGAGGCGGGAGGATCGTTTGAGGTCCAGGAGTTCAAGACCAGCCTCAGCAAGAACATGACCCTGTCTCTACTAATATAGACAGAAATTAGCTGGACAACTAAAAAAAAAAAAATAGAAAAAAATTAGCTGTGGGTGGTAGTACGTGCCTGTAGTCCCAGCTACTCAGGAGGGTGAGGCAGGAGGATCGCTTGAGCCTAGGAGTTTGAGGTTGCTGTGAGCTAGGCTGATTCCATGGCACTCTTGCCCGGGCAATGGAGTGAGACTCTGTCTCAAAAAAAAAAAAAAAAAAAAGAATGTAATCTCAGGAGTCCACAGAGGAGATTATAAAGAGCTGAATGAAGCAGTGGCAGTAAGAGAAGGAGGATACACATACGAAAGAGATTAAAGAGAAAGGATGGAGGTGGAGGCTGAAGCCCAGGACTCTGGCTTGGATGACTGGTTGGGTAACAGGGCCATTGACCAGGACAAATGGACAACATTGGAGTGAGGATGGATTAGTTTTTAAATACTAATTTCAAGGTATGTGTGAGCCATCTATGGATAATATCCAGGAGGATAGGAGGATTTGAGCTCTAAAGAGAAGTCTAGGTTAAAGATAATGACTTTTCCATCTTCTACCCACACTAAGAGGTCATAGGATCCAGGG
This sequence comes from Lepilemur ruficaudatus, assembly GCA_963574885.1. Taxonomy (NCBI): domain Eukaryota; kingdom Metazoa; phylum Chordata; class Mammalia; order Primates; family Lepilemuridae; genus Lepilemur; species Lepilemur ruficaudatus. The sequence goes on along the minus strand of CAUYRT010038205.1, from coordinate 142,899 downwards.
TGATGGGGGAGTTCCTGCATAGAGTGTGGTACAGAGAGGACAGTGAGAAAAAGAAAACTCACTTTGCTTCTGTTTTCTCATCATCAAATTGAGTATAATGATAACCATCAAGCCTACATCATATTCCCAGGGGAGAAAGTTTGCATGACAAGGATCAAAAACAGTAAAGAATTTTACAAATTCAAGATATTACTATCGCAGTAAATATCATCTTAAAACATAGAACTATAATGAAATACCAGCAAATTTTTAGCCCATTTTCCTTTTAGCACTAAGCACTTTCTTAACCTTTTTCCAAAATAGTCATGGTCCTATTTTTGAAGAACTCAGAGGGGCAGATGTGTAATTACAGTGTGATATTCTGAGTAGTTCATGCATAAACAGTAGCTTCAACAACCAGAATCTTATAATTAGGGACAAATCCTCAGCCACAACTCCTGAAAAAAGTGGGATGGGACCAAGTAAAGCACGAAAGGGAATCAGATTGTCATTGAAAAAGTGACATTCACATGCATCTCTCTTCCACTGGTACATCCATTTCTGAATTTTCCATACATATGTTGTTCTGAATACTCCCTGCCAACACACAGTTGATACAAGCAGCAGCCACATGGGAGAGAGCCCACTTGCAAATGAAAACATATCTAGTCATTCAGAAAGGTGGGAACCCCTCCTCCCCTCCACTCCCCCTACCATCCCCATCCTCACCATAGGGGTGACCTATTTCCTCCACTTTCTTTACTATTCTTATTAATAGGATCCATGGATACTACAGTGAAAAGCACAAGAGAGACACCAAACTGGTTAAAAATAAGATGCACAAAAGTACCTAACTGAATAAAATCCAAAGCTTAATCATAATGTCCTCTGTGTCTGGGAAATTAAATCATAGATTTCCACACATTCCAGAGAACTCATAAATTCTATCAAACTTGCACATGTGATTATTGGACTGTTTCCTTTTTGTTAGACTGAAAGAAATAGAAATCACTTATCCAAATTCTTCATGTCACATTGATTAATGAATGCTTTCATTTATGTAAACAGTATTTATCCAGTGAGGGCTTTGAGGAGGCGGCTTGGGGCTTCCAGAGAGAATTCCTCAAAAAATTTACAATCTAGTGGATGCTAGTGACTTAATAGGATTTGGGTTATGATGTTATCAAAATCTATCTACATTTTTAAAGAGTTCCACATCACCTAAGGGACCTCAGGAAACCAAAGGCATGTGTATAGCATAGATTTCCGCATTTCCTAATTCTTTTTTTTATATATAAAGCTGTCCATAGAGAATGATCTTATTTATCATTGCCTAGTTTCAAAAAAGTTTTGTGGTAGCAGCTAATGGTCCCCAGTTATGAATTGAAGAAAAGAGACCAGCAAAAATTTGGTATATGTATACAATGGAATACTATTCAATTATAAGAAATGACAGTGACTTAGCACCTCTTATATTTTCATGGATAGAGCTTGAGCCCATTATCCGAAGTGAGGTATCGCAAGATTGGAAGAATGGGCTCCACATGTACTCGCCATCAAATTGGCACTGACTGATCAACACTATGGTGCTTACATGGTGGTAATATTCCCCAGGGATTAGGAGGTTGGTGGCAGTAAACTCACAACTAATGGACGCAGTGAGCATTGTAGAGGGGAAGGGCATGCCTCTAATCCTCGCTTGGGTGAGGCAAAGACATAAAATGTGGCCAAAATGTTTGTACCCTCATACTATCCTGAAATTAAAAAAAATAAAATAAAGAACCCTGCATAGCCAGACAAAGTGCCAAGGCTATATCTGTCCCTGGAAAAAACTGAGTATTCCTGCAGGAAGTCACTCAGTGCCATTTGGAAGCTTTGCTGAATACAGTTGTGTCACAAGTCAAGTACATTTAATCAGTAGGGCCGGTTCATTGTTTGATAATGGATGAAATTCAGGAAGCTATAAGGTGTCCTTCTGGAAGGCCCCGTCCACCCCTCACCTATGTCTCACTTTACTTTTCATCTGGCTTTATCTGCACTGGGAAAAATTGCTCCCAGTTACCACCTCCCTTTTGCCCTAGTGGCACTGAGAAAAGCCCTGCACGGAGGAGCAGGGCAGTGCCCTGTGCTGTGATGTGACAGAGGAGAGATGGGGGTTTCACTGCAAGGGCTGGGGCTGGGAATCAGCACAGACAAAACAGATCCTTTGCAGGTCAAGGAAAAGAAATAAGTGGTTGTTGGGGATGGGGAAAGCTAGAGAAGCTAAGAAACATAAGAGGGATGCTCTGCTTTGACTTGAATACTTGGCTTTCTATTGCTTCTAAATCTAGAATGGGTTTTTGCAGGCTGGCTGGCTGTTTACCTCTCCAATAATGAAAGTGAGATGGAGTACTAGCCAGTTTAATTACTGATTCAACAAGTATTTATTGTGTGTCTGCTGTGTGCCAGGTTTTTCTAGAAGCTGAGAGACAGACATGAATAAGACAGGAAGCTCATATTCTGGGGAGAGGTGGGAGATAAACATCCCAGTAGCCAGCATCCAGATTGTTCCAGTGCCCTTGACCCTGTGTTCAACGTTTTACTTGTTTGCATGTCCTTGACCTCCTGTCACACACTCTACTTAATAGGACACGACAGTGAGCCACTCCTTCTCAACTTCCTGGACGCTTAGTCTCAGCCTTGCTCTTCTTAATCATCCTCATAGTCTCCCTTTCTGCCTCACTTGCTCCTTTGCACGGTCTGCAACAGAAGCACAACAGTGAGCAGGTTTTAGGATTTGAATGAGACCCAAGGCCTGCGGTCCTACCCCACCCCACCCACTTCTCGTTTTCATAGACTTCCTGGCTTAACCAGAGCCCTGGATTTATCCAGCCTTTGCTCCAAGCCCTCAGCTTTTATACTTGCCCCTCCCAGTGTTGACCTGCATATACACTATTTTTTTGCACCTGCTGTCACATATGAGTAATAGGTGACTTCAGCACATGTGCCTGTGCAGAGAAATGTCAATATTCATCTTCCTTCTGTGCAGAGCAGGTTGTACTTTGCCTGCAAGCCCCAGTAGGAGTGATACCCACCCACCATGCTCCAAAACATCACTCAGCCCTGTTGGAATTATTCTCATGAGGACGACTGCCTTTTTCAAAAACTAGAATAACCACCAGCTCTCTGAGACTTGGGTCTAAACACCTCAGAGGATGGTGAAAGGGTAGAAGCCAAACTCCCCAACCCTGGTACTTGGACATAGCATGGCTGGAACAAGTGTGGGATTATGTCTTGAGCTGGGTCATTTGTGAAGCACTCCCCCGTCACACCTCTAATTTGTAATGACCATCTGAGAGACCATCTAGGCATCACATATCACTATGAGAATTATTACTATGTACATATGAGATCATTTTACCCCAAGGTAAAAGTAAGTCGTGGCCATTGGTTGGTGAGCAGCCTGGGCAGTGTTCGCTAAGAGATTATGAGACCAAAGAGGTAAAGGTTTCCTGCCTAGCACCCTTTCCCTCTTCAGGGACAGGAATTGTGACTTGCTGCAGGTTTAACTTCTTCCCATTCCCTTTCTTCTCTTCTCCACTCAATAATTTTGACACTGACCAGTGTACAAGAGAGTTCAGTGTGGAAACACCAGCCTAAAGGGCTGTAAACTAAATCACAGGCATGGTTTCAGAGGAGCTTCTCTGTGGCAATGAGAATCAGACCCTCCAGGTACTTTGATCTACTGGGGAGATCAGACATAGATTCATGAAGTAGAAAAAGGAGTCGAGTAAAGCAACATAACAAAGAAATGCAAATTAGAACTATACCAGGATGACTACATAAATTCTAGAGAGACTCTGAATAGAGATGTAATATAGAGGAGACAGTAAAAGAAGGCTTGCTGGAAGCAGAGTCCTCTCCAGATCATCAGTGTGGTGCCTCTTGGCAGTCTGCGACATCACAGCTGCCAGAAAGGAGGAAAGGCAGCCAGGGACGCTAGGAAAAAACATCCAGTGTCTGTGACAAGCTATCAGACAGTCGTTAGCATTCCCCTGACCACAGGGGAACTCAGATTTGAAGGTCTCGCCTGATCAAACACACTTTCTGAGTAATGAAGTATTGAGCCAATCCTTGGAATAAAAAAAACCTGTAAGTGTCCTTGGAACTACACTGCCGCTTGGAGCACATCCATCTGCTGCCTGCGGGTGTGTTCCCTCCGGGTCTGGTTTCTTTCTTAAATTTCAACTATTAAAATGGAAGGAAATGATTTGCTTTAAGGTAGAACTAACATCTGATCCATGTTCTAAACTGGATAATAAAGATGTTGGTAGTTCTGATGTAATAAATAGTATTTAAGTTGACCTAGTACCTTTCTAAATAAGAAACTAATATAATTCTAAAACAACAGGTGGTTTGAATAGGATAGATCATTTCTTTCTTCTGATAAATTTCTTTTACCTACTTGTGCATTATGTATATACTTGAAATATATTTGCTTTTTATTCAAAGAACAGAAATATCACTTTGTTTTCCAAATTTTAGAATGTATATTCTTTTTACTGTACATTAAGGTTAACAAATATATACTCAGATTTCCTAAAGGAAGTCACTTGGAAATGTGTCCTCTGCCCATACTTGTATTATCAAAAATAAACACTAAGTTTACCTTAAGGCAGGTTGAATCTATGAAACAGTGTGATTCAGGGGTCAGAACAACTGGGCTGCCACCCCATTCTTAGCTTCTCAGGAATCTGTAATTAATTCTCTGTAACTCACCTTGGATGTGTATCTTTAGGATTTGCCCAGACAACAAAGCGCTTGTTAATGCAGGGTAAAAGGCATTGTTGGAGGTGTTACTTCCTTATCCAGCTAGTAACTTGGTTCTTAAGGGGTTACACCCAAGCCCCAAAAGCTGCAGAGAGTTGAATGAGTGGCGGTAAGACTATGATTGCTGGGGTGTGTATATCCCTGGGCTCAAAGTCTAAAAGGATTATGACACAGTAGTTCTTCCCCAAACAGATGTAGGTTCCTGAAAACACCCAAGGAAGCACTATTTAAGGTTGAATAAATTAAAACCATATATAAAATAAAAAATAAGAACACTTGGCAGACTCTGGTTGTACGTAAATTTAAAAATCTCGTAATGTTTACTAAAATACAACAACAAAGGCAGAACCTGAAATAGAAATGATACATCGTTTTACTCATTTTACATGGATAAGGATGAGTAATTTATAGTTAATTTCCATTTTTCATTCCCCATTCACTGGAGATATAACTGGCAATCCCTCCCTCACCCTTTCAGTAAGATGTATCTAATCTAGCTTTATTTTATTACAGATAATATTTTCAAGAGTATCTTTTTTCATCTGGGTGGGTTTCTTCCCAACTGTACCATACGCTCCGTTTCAAATAACAAAAAATGTCGTGACTCAAGGCTTTCATCAGGAATCATGCTCCTTCCCTCTTTCAGCTCCTCCTAAGTCATGTAGTTTTCTTCCTCATGGTTGCAAGACAGCTACTGCTGTCTCACCAACCACTCACAAGGCAGGAAGAAGGAGAAAGAGCAGAGGGGGAATAGCAACACTGTCTTTCTGGGGTTTTGTCACTTACTGGGGACAGAAAGGCTCTAGGGATATTTGCTTACATCTCATTGGTGTCGTGTCAGACCCTTAGCTGGAGGGAAGTCTAGGAAGGTGAGTGTTCAAACTGATGACATTACTGCCCTACCTAAATAAATAGTTATTTTCTTAGTTCAGAAGGAGAAAATGGAATCCTGTAGATAACTAGCCATATTTACTACAGTTATTTCTCTGAACCTGTAACTCTGGGGTTGTGGACTTCTGTCTCCCCTCCCAGCATCTCCCCCGCTCAGTACCTCTCCCTGCTTGTATATCCTCGCAGGCATGGTTCTTAGGCCCAAGGCTACTTTTCCTTATCTTCTTTTATCTTTTCAGTATTTTATTGCACACAGCTCTATTCTTTTTCTGGCAACTCCTCTGCTTCCTGTTGTCTCTTGTCTAGTCTTTTTTTTTCTTCCTCCTTTTTCTAACTAACCGTGACAGGAGCTGCTCCTGATCCAAAATTCTTTTGTTAACCAAAACTTACTCAGAAATAAATTCATGTATGTTTTCTACTAAGTATCATTAAATGACAGACATTTTTACATCTATAAAGTTTTATATCCATAAAATTGTGAGTCAGGATTTCCTCCCAACGAGACTGGCACTCGGGTAGGTCTTTGGTTGTGAATCGAGGACCATGACCTCAGGTGATTCAGGGACTGGACCGAAGAGGCGGAGTCCTGGTTAAAAACAGGCAGGTGTCAGTGCAGGGTCTCTGAGACTGGCAGGAACAAGGCAGTGTGGAGATTGGAAAAGGGTGATATGAGGGACTTGTCTTTGTGGCATCAGTAAACATGCTGCGGTACTGTGTTGACTTATTGACGTGACCATGAAGAGGATACACATCCAATACCGAATCTCCTCTGAGCACTTGCTGGGAGTGGGAGGGCGTGGGTGGCTGAGCAGCCAGGCTCACCCAGACACGCAGAGAGACAGAAGCATCAAGTCAGCAGAAGAAAACCTCACAGCCATCTGCAGTAGCTGCAGAGAATTCCAGATGTCTTTGTTCCCAAGAAGTAAGCTCACACACCCCAGTGGACCCCACAGGGCCTGGGGAGGAGCCTGTGTGAGACAGACTTTCTTCTTGGGAGAAGCAGACACCTGGTAGCAAAACCACCTTTGACTCCAGACAATCTTTCTAATTCCCAATACTGACCAATGTACACTTTAATAAATGCTATATATGGCATTTTTCCACACAACCTGCATCCTCTCAAGATGGAGACCTTGAAAATGAATCGGTGCCCTGTTGGAACGTGAGAAGATGAGCTAACTGCACAAGAGGGATGGGAGGGAGGAAGCGAAGCTGTGATGTCAGGTACCGCCTCCAACACTTTTGGATAAGACTGACTGCCACCAAGAAGGGAAGGGCGCTGCTGTTGGCAAATGGATGTAGAGAAACTGCCAACTGAGAAACACTGGAGGGCAGGTGAGATGATACTGAGTTAACATATTGGATGTAGACGTGCTGAGCCTTCAAGATCCCATAGCACATGAGAAGAATGCCTACTTGAAATGATTTTATGTTCAACATGTGTTCTTATGATTTAGACATAGTTACCACATTTGTTTTATATCAACGAGAGTGATTACACAATGCCCTTGTTTTTCAATTTGCTCCTTAACACACATTACGGTCTATCAAAACTTTTAAGACATGGTTTAAAATGAAAGGCAAACGAATGCCTGCTTTAGGTTTCAGCTACATTTAGATCAGGGCAGTGGGCTTTGTGTTGAGTTGCTGTTGGAACAAGCACCAGATCTTTGGAAAGCTGTAATAAGTTTGCATTTTGAACCCTTATGGCAACTTGCATCCTTTTTTTCTCAGATTATGTCTTTACACTATGCATCGCAAACCTCTGAGAGAAGACAACACTTTTACACAATTATAACTATAGAATGAAAACATAGTTTATTATAATCCTAAATTAATAAGAATACATTAAAAGGACTGTCATATAAAGACAATATATTCTTCAGTAGCTTTTGTTCCAAGATATTAAAGAAATAAGGATATTTTCCTTGGAAGTAACTATATTCATGTCATCAATTTCTAGTCCTTATTTTGAAGTATAAAAGGGAGCAAAATCTAAAATCACATAACTTCCACTGTTGTCTTTGCTATTTATAGAATTTGCTAGTCAAGTTCACCAGAAATTCCCAAGCCTTTTTTTGTTAAAATATATTCATTGAGTCATAATTAAATAAAATTTTATATAGAAGACTATCATTAATGGAATTGAGTTTGTTTATTCATTTATTTATTTTTTTTAGACAGGGTCTTGTTTTGTTGCCTGGGCTAGAGTGTAATGGTGTCATCATAGCTCACGGCAGCCTTGAACTCGTAGACTCAAGTGATCCTCCCACCTCAGCCTTCCAAAGTGCTAGGAATACAGGTGTGAGCTACTGCACCCACCCAGTATGCTCAGCTTTAGTTTTTGTTTTTTTCTACGTGAAATCTCTAATGAAAAAACATCCATAAAAATAAATCATTCAGTTGTTGCAAATGTGTTGTCATATTAGTTGCAATGGTCATTTCTTCATTTCTGTTTCTTCAAGAAAAGGTAAGTTATTTCAATGGGCTTTATCCCAACCAAAATTTCCTTATAAAAACAAATAATTTCTCTCTGGCCACACCATATTCTTATTGTATTAGATCAACATTTGGATGAATTAACTGTGTTCATTTTTGGTGTTTGAATACAGTTACTGAATATGCTTTGTTTTTTAGTTGTCAACTACAGCATTATTTTGGTTGTAAAAAAGTAGCCTTTTATTTCTCGTGGCTTTCAAAAACAAAAGAGAGTTACAAATTTAATTTACAATTGAGATATGCTCCTCTATTTTTATCTATAAATATTGTAGGCTTCTCTTGACGTTTAGTAGTTGGGGGGGGGGGTTCAATCTAGCTTTTAGCCCTGAGTGAAATCTTAGTTCAAAATAATAAAGGAAACAGTCCCTTCAAATAACATTCAGATTTGGAGAAAAAGACAAAAAAAAAAAAAAAAAAAAAAAAACATTCCATATTTGTTATATTGGTTGTCCCCCAATTCCTCTCCAAGATGACATCTGTGGATGTGAGGGGACAAGTGTGGTTTTCCTGATTCCTGGGTGAAGGTGAAGAGCCTTGCTTGGTCTTAGAGGGCTTTGGGGTGGTGGACCTAATGCACCCAGGGAGTACTTGCTGGTACTTGGGGCTGAATTCTGTGGCCACTATACCATGGAGCGTGCATAGGAAGTCCCCGTGTGGGCAGGTTAGGCAGTATCTATACGCTCCCCTTCCTTCTCCACACAAGTTTTAACTTCGTTCATATTCTTCTGGATCTCTTCTTCAGTGCTGATGGCTAGGGATCATTAAAGCAGTCCCTGAGTTCCGTTCTGTGGTCTTCATATGGTTAGAGCACAGGCTTATCAGAGGGACTGTGGCCACTCTAACATCTGGTCTCTCCTTGACTGATTCAGCCCCATCCTGGTTCCTCGGGGACACTTCTGGTTCCTAGGCCTGGTGACCTGCTGTGTCATGCTCTCTACTACCATAACGACAGCAATGCCCATCAGCATGCTCTCTGCCACAGACTCTGAGTACAGGATCCTGTATATATGCCACATGGGAACTAAGGCCATTGGGGGAACCACAGCCTCCTCCTGACCTACTGCACTACCACATGATGTGGATTCTCCACACCTTGGTGCAGAACAGCCTGTGCGACAATCCTCCGAGTCCCATGTGTACAGTGGGGGCAAGAGCTGCCCTGCCCACCTCTGCTTCTGAGTTTTCCTCACTCAGCTAAGCTGTGGGAAGGTTGAAGGGGGCCTTGGAACATATATCATCCCTGTATTTTGCTTTCCTAGTCCTCCCCTTCCATTCTGCTTCCTTCTTCCCACCATTCTCTGGGAAGAACAATGGGTGGGTTGTCTTCTATTTTGTGATGCTGTATCTTCTGCCATGTAGTAGCAGTTCTGGAAGGTTTGCTGTCATAGGTAGCAGATGTTTCTTCTCTAGCTCACAGGAGAATTCCCTTAACTTGATCTTCCAGGCCAGGACTGTAGTATGTTAAAGAGGAGAAGTAAGAGTTTTTGGAAAATCTTCTCTCAAGCAATAGCCTGAGTTGAAAGTCTGTCTATGTACCTGTCTGTCTGTCTATATACTCTTTTTTTGCATAATCTTATTTCTTATTCCAGAATCTGAATAATGTTTGCATTCTTTCTTACCATAATTCCCACTCTCATCCAATATATGCCTCCACCTTCAATTAGATGGGCACCCGGGCCAACTAGGGGAAGGGCACCCTCCCAGACACTTTACTAATTTTCATACCTTTATCCTGTTATAAATATGTAGCTGTGAGAAGTCACATCATTTCTATATGGAAATGAATGATGCACCAGCTACCAATCCCTTTACAAAAATCATGGAAAAAACCAAAGACTTGCCTTTTTTAAAAATCTTGGTGGAGTTTTTGTTACTATATAAAGGAAACAGAACATTCTTCATTTTTGTAGACAAACTTTTTGCAGCAAGTGCATGATAGTGCATTTTTTGAATAGCTACTCCTTTTTTTTTTTTTAAATTTAGGCAGCAAAGCTTGACGTTTTACCAAGCATAGCAGGGGTATCATCAGTACAAATTGATCCACACATATGAAGTGTTCAAAAAGAAATCTTGGATGAGATTGAATACACTGATTCCTTTTATAGTTAACTGAAACAGCTCACAGAAAGGGAATTCATCTATGCTCTCTCCCTTAGATACTGTAAAAATCACAACAGCTGACTATAGCCATTAGTATCACTTGGCTTGACAAGCTGGATACCTACTTCAAGAGGAATAGGTTTTGCATTTTTTATAACTTCCATGTACCTTGGATTTTCATATAAATTTTAAAACAGACCTCATCATTAGACAAAAGAACATACTGAAGCTTCTTTGGTACATCTTTCAATTTAATTAAAATTTTTCCAATGCCCCAAAATTCACCCATTACAGGGGCTTCTTTTCCTTGACATATGAATTTGCTACTTGATAAAATGTTTATATCCAGAGCTGCTCAAGTCACACAAACTCACGTCCTCAAGGTATTGCTATATTCAAATCACTTCTTTGTATATACATGATAACGAGTATATCTTCTCGTATTAAAAATATTTAATATCAGAGTTTCGATGTTTGAAATAACAAGGTACATAGTTCACGTGGCAGTTGAGTTCCATCCCTATCTGATATACAGGTGAAGTTGAATAACTTCTGGTTCTGGTTCTATTTGTGTCTTTACGACATGGCACAAAAAGTAACAAAGGTATGGAATTTTGCTATGAAGTAAACTGTAATCAACACGTTGATAGTTAATGGCTAACTGTTCAAGCAAACCTGTCTATGCTACTGACATGTCATTATCTGCACATGCATCAAGAAATACTCCACTAGGACCACGTCTTGGTTTTTGTAATAATGCTAGCAGAGTACACACAGGAAGAAAAGTAACTGCGCTGGATTGTAAAGACTGGTGTGGACCTCTTTCTTAATGTCCAGTGTCCTTTGTCTTAAGATTCGGTGCAATATATTTTAAGACAGAATGGATTTCTAACAAATGGAAGTTGAAAACTAAATGACTGTTAACTTTCTCTTTGGAATATTGTAGGAAAAAAAAAAAAGAAATACTCCACAACATGCACATGGTAAGACAGATGAAGCCACAACAGAACAGCTCTATATAAGTGAGTCAACTTTCTACCACACACACATTATGGCTGGCATGTACTTTTTAATATTTTAATTAATAGCAAAGAGTTGTTTGACTCAGTTATGTATATTGGTGAACTAGGCACTAGCAAGATATGGGGCCAGTGAATTCTACCGTGAGGACTAAATCTGTGTTCTTAATGACGAAATCAGGCATGTCTTCCTCTTCCCAGAAAGGGAAGAGCTACGATAAATAACCTCTTGCATAGAGAACTGAAATGTAACACCCAACATCAAGATGCAGTATAAGTTCTATGTGCATTATCCCAGGCAATGTTTAGAAATAGTTTATAAGCCAAGACCTATGAGTACCTGGACAACCTTTAAATTTATTTCGAAATATTTCTTCATCACTTTTTTATAGGAGAGGTTGAACTTTGCATGGAGAAAGGGTGGAGAAGGAGAGATGTTGGGAGCATTACCCAGCTCAGCCCTCTATCCTTTACACCCCAAAAGCAAGATAGCACGTGATCAAGTCACTGAACGCACACTTGGTAGTTCAGTAAACAACTGGTATTACTCCAAAATGCTCCTGGAGGCCTTAGTGCTCATCCTTGGCAGTCTGTCAAAGTATTCCCTTCATAAACAGTACTCTCCCTGGGGTAGGCGAGTTCTAGTGAACAGTGTTGTATTTAAAAAAAATGTTTTGGTACCCCTTATAGACTGGTGCCTCTGCCAGATGCCAGTTGACTTTCTCCTTAATCTGGTTTTCAAAACATGTAGACCCTAGAAAAGTTTCTCCCTCTATCTGGGTAGCCACATGTTAATGGTGTTTAGTGAGGGGGAAAAATGTAGTGAACCACCCTATAGAAGGCTATAAACTTCTATAAATACTTCCTGGGACTATGGAGTGAATGGAAAGGATGTGAGGCTCATACAATCAAAGAATTAGAGAATCATAGATAAGAAATGGAAAATAAAGGCTCGCTCACTCTCTCTTCCCCAGTAATATAAGTAGATGCCTTTGTACCTTGATCACAATTCATGGAGAATGAGCAAAACGTTAATGGTGTAATCACTTATATTGGCGAACAAGATTCTTGGGCCCAATGTTCCTTCCTAAGAAATAAAACTTCAGTCATGTGGGATGAAGGCTGAGATGCTTTAGTTTAGAGTTAGAGCTTGAGAATGAGAATATAAGAAACTAGAGTAGAGCTCCCTCAAATTTGCTGTTTTCCAGCATAGTTTCTGATTGGTTCAAGTACACAACTTAGCAAAAGAATTAAGCTCTCACATGTTCCCGACACCATGCTAAGTAACTTACCTGCTCAGGACATTGCTTATGCCTATTTTGTAGATTGAGGAAAGGGAGGCTCAAAACTTCTAATAAACATACTTAACATTTCCCAGCTTATAAGAGGTGGAGCTGGGACTCACACCCAAGAAAATGACTTAATCTCAGCTTCATTGGTAAATTGGGATAGTTAAGCCTTCTTTGCACAGTAATTGTAAGGATTCACTGTAAATACATGGCACACTAGTACTAGCTATGAGTTGTATGTAAGCTCTATTATTAACTTTTGCTTCCCCTAAATGTCTTCTCCACACACTCAGTTATGGCTTCTGTCAAGTTTTCATCTATTTTCTCAACTATGAATTAAAACTCATTTAATATTCTTTGTTCCACTTTAGTCTCCTCTTAAGTTACTATGGTATGTAATGTCCACTGCTCTGTGTCTCTCCCTATTGCATCATGTTTTAAAATCAAAGCAAGAGGAAAGAGGTGTGTATTTCTTACCACATTCTTTTTTCCTTTCATACAAATCCATACGTATTAACTCTTTTAAAAGTAAATACATTTATAATACTCATTTAAGAAAGGCATGTTGGAACACATATGCCTGTCGTACCTCATTGGTTAAATCAATTTCCTATCACATTAATTACCAAAACGCCATCCTTGAATTGAAATATAGGTATTTTAGGATTGGTAATTTGCTTAGCAGTTAAGCTTATGTTTGTTAATATTGTAGTACTGAGGATATTTTCATCCAGAAAGTATTTGTTCAGTAGAATATTGCCAACACGTAATATCTCTGGAAACACCACCAGATACCAGAAAAATCCCAAACTACCAACACTCAGCTCTGACAAGACAACTTGCTATTTAGCATAGAGGCAAACTTCTTTCCTTAACCAAGACATAGTTGATTTAACACTTAAACAAAACTTTCATATCTATCCATCAAAAGCTAACACCATCATTTCAGGAACTCTTATTTGGAGAACTACAAATGGCTCTTTCTAGATTTGTAGCATTTCTTGGGTCTTGGCCGTTGAGGCTTCTAGCCGTCAACATAAGCCCGTTCTGTGTGTGGCTCAAGCCCTGCCACCTGGCTGGACCAACAGTGTAGATCCAGGCCTGTGGAGAGATTAACTATTATGGCATTGAATGTCATAGTACCCTTCTATGTTTGTGCCCTTTCTTCCCTCTGTGCCTCAGCTCATGTACCCCCTCTTCCATCAGGAGTCCCCCTTGGAGTATTCTCCATCCATGCTGGCCCATGGTCAGTAAACTTATTGACTCAGCACATGGCTTACTCTCATGCTCTTAGATACCTGGGATCTCAATCATTGTAAATAAAGTCTAAAGCTCAAATAATGGATGAAACTCAACTTCAACCATTTTCTACCATATTGATCTTTTAGAAAGGGGTGCTGGGAAGTAGTACAAGGGTCTGAGTGGTTGGTGCAGTGAGGGTGTTAGCAGGTTGCTCAGGACCAGGCATGGTAGGTGCCTGAAGACAGCTTTGCCTGCATGGTCATGGTTCTGGTTCATTTTGTTTCTACTGGGGCCACTTGGGAAGGAGCCTCTTCCTACAGGGAGATAACCATTCAGACAACCAACATTTATTGCCCAGTATCCTAGGTTCAAGTCCTTGTCCTGTATATCATAGGAAATGCAAAGATGAGTCATGCTTAGTCTTTGCCTTCTAAGAAATACTGATCTATTTATTAAAAGACATAAGATGTGTACTGAGCGGTCGTAACAAGGCTTATATTGAGAGGTACAGAGAAGAGTAGTGGGAGTTTCCTGGAGGGGTTTGAACTGACAACAAGGACTTGGACAGTTGGGGAAGGAGAGTGTGGAGGTTGCACAGGCAGACCCAAAAGGGAGGCTTGTTCTGGAAGCACCACAGGAGTTTTTGGGGAACAAGAGTCTGTCAGTTTCCAAAGTGTAAGGGACTTTCTGGGTCTTCTGGAATCTTGAAGTTGACATTGGCTAAACACCCCCTACTATGTTCAAAGCACTGTGCTGCAGGCTATGGACAGGACAATGAATAAAAGGGATGTGGCTACTCCCTTCAGGGAGCCCACACACAATTTTTATGCTTGAGATCACTTCCAAAATGGGAAACACCAAAGATGACTCTAGGGATTATGATGAAGATAAAAGACACCCTAAATGGGAAATCTGTAAGGTTTTTTAGACAAAGAGGTTGTGTCTCTATGTACATGTAGGTTAATAAAGTGTGTTCTGATATGTGGAGTTAATATATTTATGCAAAGTTGCATAAACGGATTGTGGTGACCATTCTCAGAGATCTGGGAGCTCCTCCCCCTCCTTCAGCAGGTCCTTTGACATTAACGTGAGAAGTGAGGCCATCTGGGCTGCCCCCTTCTCCCATCCTTCCCCATATACTCAATACTTCCTGATTTATTTGCAAATACAGGTTTCACAGACTGGGTATTTTTCCCCCCAACAAAATCTTGTAGACATGTTTTCTCCAGGTTATTTTCTTAGTTATTATTTTCTGACGTGTCTAATACCAAGATTCCCACAGGGGGTGTGTAACAAGGGAGGAATGCAGACATCTTTCAATTTGTCTGTAGCACTGGAAAGTGGAAAAAACATGGACCAGTTAGTAGCAGCTTCATCATTTCCTGGATAGGTGACCTTAGAGCATTGGTACTTAGACTGTGGAGCACAAAGAATTGGGTGGTTGTCAAAAATGCAAATAACCCAGTCCTCACCACCAGAAATTCTTACTTGCATTTTAAATTAGTCTTGTGTACAGTTAGAAATGCTTTCAGCTGTAAGTAGCAAATATCCAGTAATAAATTAATATCTCACATAATAAGTCTCCTAATCATTGTTCCAGGGTTGGTGCAGCTCAACAAAGTCATCAGGGTCCCAGGCTCTTTCTGACTTCTTGTCCTACCCTCTCAACACTTCAGTATTTCATCCAGAGCCATGTCACCTCATGGTCATAGATGACAGCTGCTCCCAGTAGCATATCCTCTCACAACCATGCTTGAGGAATGGTGCCAGACAACTCTCCTTGTTCACTTTTATCTTTTTTCAGAAGCAAGCAAAATCTTTCCCAGAAACTCCCCACTCCTGGCAGGATCTCATATGTTTTTGGCCAGAACTGTTACCGGTTGCCTCTAGCTGCAAGGAGATGGGAAGTGTATTGGGGTCCTCCAGAGAAAAAGAACCAGTAGGATATATTTTTATGAATATAAAATAGATTTAGTTTGAAGAATTGGTCATGCAATTAGAGAGGCTGAGAAGTCCCATAATGCGCCATCTGCAAGCTGGAGACATGGAAAAGCTGGTAGTATTCTTCAGTCCAACTCTGAAGGCCTGAGAACCAGATGAGCTGATGGTGTAAATACCAGTCCAGGGACCAGAAAAGGTGAGATGACCCAGGTCAAGTGGTGAGGTGGCAAAAAGGGGCAAATTCCTCCTCCTTCCACCTTTTGTTCTATTCAGGCCCTTGGTGGATTGGATGGTGCCCACCCACGTTGGGGAGGATGATCTACTTAGTCTGCTGATTCAAATGCTAATCCCATCTGGAAACACCCTCACAGACACACCGAGATATAATGCTTAACCTGGGAACCCCGTGGTCAGTTAAGTTGACACATGAAATTAACTATCACAGGGGAGGGTATTTGGGAAAGAGAAAGGGGAGATAACATGGCTAGAGACTAAAATTGAAATAACCATGACTTATCCACTCGAACTAGGAACATTGCCACCTAAGCATAACTGGGTCCTGCTGGAAAGGAGGAAATAGAGGATGACTGTTAGGGACACAACCATTGGGTCTGCCCCAGCATGGAGGGGATTCTGATGCAGGTGTCCATGAACCACGCTTTAAGCCCCTGGTTGTCAAACATCTGGGTTACATCAGAGTCATCCAAGGAGCTTTAATAAGTGCCAGAGGCCTGGACTGTGCTGATTTGGTGGGTCAGGGTTAAGGCCTGAGCATCAGGACCTTTTTAAAACTCACTAGGTCTGCAGTCCCCAACACCGGGGCCATGGCCTGGTATCAGTTTGTGGCCCGTGAGGAAACAGGCCAGACATCGCTGCCTGAGCTCTGCACCAGCCCCACCGCAGCCTCCAACATCCCACCCCAACCCCTGCACAGTGCAAAAACTGTTTTCCATTAAACCAGTCCTTGGTGTCAAATAGGTTGAGGATTGCTGCTAGGTGATTCTGAGGTACAGCTGGGATTGAGAACTCACTGGATCAATCACTTTCTCTGAACACCAGTTAGAAACCCATGGAGATAATATTAGGATAATAATAGTGCTTGTCACATAGGGTAGGTGTTAGATATAGAGGTTTGGTATACATGCAGTTAAAGCTCAAGCCAGCACAGACATGACAGGTGAACAATAAGTTTGGGTATCAGCCCACTCTCTCCTTACGCCAGATGGTTTCAGAGGCAGACTCCAGTTTCTTCCAAAGAAAGTGTTTTTCAAAAATAGTGAGAAGTAGACTTGTTTGTCTTGGCTACTATACTAGCTCTCTACTGCTGCAGCAACAAATCACCACAAATTTAGCAGCTTAAAACAACACCCATTTATTATCTCACACTTCTGCAGGTTAGAAGTCCAGGCAGGCTAGGCTAGGGGATATGCTCAGAGTCCCACAGGCCAAATTCAAGGTGTTGGCTGGGCTTGTCTCCAGAGGATTGGGAATGCACTTCTGAGCTCACTCAGGTCATTGGCAGAATTCAGTCCCATGTGGCTATAAGGCTGAGGTCCCCTCTCTGCTCCTAGAGGACATCCGCGTTCCTTCTCCTGTGGTCCCCTGCATCTTCAGAGCAGCAACAGTGTGTCAAATCCATCTCAAGCTCCAACTCTAACTTCCTCTTATGCTTCCCCCTCCCCCAGTAGAAAATGTGGGCCCGTGTGGATACTCTTCTTATTTTAAGGTTAACTGTGGTGTCACGACAAAATCGTGGAAGTGGTATCTCATCATACTCAACAGGTTCTGGGGATTAGGATGAAACATCTTGAGGGCCTTTTCAGAAATTCTGCCTCCTGTAGCTGTCCAGCTGCTTTCCTTCCTGTGTAGCCCCTCCAGCTGTTAGCATTGAAGAGTGACTCTCACCCATGCTCCAATCTTGTTACCACCTGGTGTTTTGCAATCTCCAGGTGAAGCGTTAGCACTTCTCATGTCCTTGATTGCAGCTCCATGTAGGTATAATTGATTTCCCATATTAGGAAAACACCAAGGCAGGAATTTCACTTGCGTGTCCTGGCCACAGATGTGGAAGAACAGCAGGCTGGCCCAACCTGGAGGGGTTGGAGGCCTCAGGTGTTCAAGCCTCTGGATTTCAGTTAGATACAAAAGGACAAACAGCAAGAGGAGACAGTTCAGTCCAAGGGACAGCTGAGTGACATTGATAGGGAGGCACCACTGGGTTCGGAGGCTGTCATAAATAAAGATGATTTCAGAGCAGATGGGCCTGGGGAGTCTTCCATGACCATCCAACCACACTGCTGGCAGCCACCCACTTCCCTGCCTCCTAAATGCCTCCTAAATGCCATTCTGCTTTTCTCAGAAGCCCAAATTGGTTCTGGCAGATGTGAAATTACTCTTTTAGAGTAAGAAACACCTTGTAGTTGTCCAGAGCATTTTTCAGGAGTTCTCCAGTCAGCATTGCTTTAGTCTGATTTTCAATCTTCAAATTGGGAACATTTTTAAATATTGAAAATCAAAGCATAAAGAATTCTACTGGGAGTGGGAGAGTCTGGGAATCTTGAAAAGCCAAAACAGAAAAAACTAAAGATCTGAAGACAGGAGCTGTAGGTGAGTGTCACGCCACTTTTTTATTGTGATTCTATAGCGGACACTGTGGTACGTAGCCCAGTGCCCCCTTTGAGTTTGAGGCACCCATTTAGCTGCTGGGAGTGTTGGCAGCTGATGGCTCTCAGCTGAGTTCCTCTCAGGGAATTACCTGCAGCTGAAGAGAGCCTTCATGTCCAAGGTCATGGCCCCTCCCTGGGCAGCCCGCATCCAATGACTGGTAAATATTAGGGTAGAAAGTCCAGGCAGCCTTGCCTCAAGTAGAACAAGGCTGGAGGGCTATTGCACCCCAGAGTTCCCCCAGGGATTGGCTCTGGCCTTTGCCAGGATGGCTTCATGTTTCAACACCTCCCTCTGCCTGATCCTGCTCTGTCTACTTCCCCACCGGTGAGGGGCAATCCCAGTGGCCTCCCCACCACCGTCCTGCATGCTCATCTCTGGCGGGCAATAGGTTCTAACAATTCAACCTCGAGGATAGATTGTTTGTAGAGGCCTTCAAATTAGATGTGCCTGGGAGTATGTGTGGTGTGTTCAGGAGTGCAGGTGTGTGTTTTTGTGTTTCAGAAGAAATGGACAAATGATCCAGGAGCTTAAAATACGATTGGAAAGTACATTTTTTTAAATTTTAAAATCCCGTCGTGAGTTTCAACGTCTCTTCTTTAAAGTCTTGACTTCATCCCCTCAAAAAAGAGTTCCAAAAGTGATCAATGGAAAGGTGAAAAATTTCAGAGAGGCCACAGGTGTGCCCAACTTATTTCCTTCAATGATGCACGAGAGGTATCCGCACGTGGGCAGTTGAGAAGAGGGCTAGATTGTCAGCCATAGTTAGCTACCCAGATTACTGCATTTACAAAACAATGGCCCATCTGGAAGTTCAAATTAATAACATTTACCAATGCTCTACCATCTTTTGAAAAAATGACTCAAGGAAATCATTTTCCCAAAACTCATCTTAGCTCTCCACTCCTTAGTGGAGTGGTCAGTGGTGTAGGTGGGCAGGTGGCCTGAAGAGGTAGCCTTAATGAAGTGCTTCTCCTTAGGGGTGACACCTGCCCTGATTCACTGACCCCCCCCCCCCCAGTCAGGATGTTTTAAAGTGTTAATTTGACTGGAACTGACACGCTGACACTAAGCTAGCTATCTGAAAATGTTCCAAGACAAAAACAGATAGCATATAAGAAGAGGATAGGTGGAATCAGTCTGGATATTAAGACACATATGAGATCCACATATGTAAACATCTATTTGTTTCATGTGCCAAAGTATACAATTCCATAGATATTTTCTAGGTTTTCTGATGTCCTTGGTTTTCATGAAAATTGGGATAGTTTGAAAACAGCACAGCTTAACCCAACCTTAAACACTGTAGGGAATAAGGTGCTCCTAAATGTGGGAAATCAATAAGCCCAGCTGTGGGTGAGAGGTGAGTGGAAAGTTCTGGTTTCCTGTGATATATATCTTGGGTAAAAGTTTGGCTTCAGGGTTTTAAAAATGTGAAATACAGAGATAAAGGACATGACAGGTTAAAAATTATAATCTTTAGAGTGATAAATACTATATAAATTGCTACATTTTAAACAAACAATGGAAGCAAGAGAGTATGTAGTATAATCCAATGCTTCTAAAATGAAGCCCCATCCTACCTGATTAGAATCTGAAGTAATTTTAAAAATTCAGATTCGTGGGCCCCACTTCAGACCTGCTTGACCCAGCATTCTACACTGTAACTAGCACCAGGTGATTCCTGGGTATACTAAAAGTCAAGAAAACTGGCAAAATAGGATGATTAGCTTTAGTGCTAGAGGAGTCTTTAAAGATAAATCTAATCCAAATCTCTTGGATTGTGTCCAAAGCACACAGATATGTTATAAGGTTTAAGTAATGAAGTCATGGTCTGAGATCCTTCTGTTGAACAAATCTTCATAGACGACTTACTCTCTGCAAACCTCTGAGGGAAAAATAAAAATGAATGTGACATAATAATTCTTGTCCTTTGTGAACCTAAAATGTCATCTAATTTTTAACTAAATATGTAATTTAACCTTTCCCCAATTCCCTGTTTTTATTCTTACAATTCTTCATGAAAGATCGCCTCCTGGAAGTCATTTAGTTACTGGATAACATCTCCCAGACTCTGATCCCACAAAAATTAGCCTCATTTGCCCTGGACAGTTTACCTGGCACTGCTTTATGTTAGGTGAATGGGTGTTTTTCATCTTTGAGTTTTGCTCTTTCCTTCTAAGTCCTTGGCCTTAACTGCTCATTTTGGTTTGACATATTTGAAGGGAGTCATTAGCCCTGCAGCAGTTACACTGAAGGAGCCATCTCTAGACATTGAGTTTCTGGGGCCAGGAATGTATCGTTTCCTCTCTGCAATCCTAACAGCAAAGTATGTGGGGACAAAAATATTCATATGAAGATAAGAATTGGATTTGAAGAGTAGAGGGAAAGTGAGGGAAGGATTAACGAGAAAGACGTTAGAAAAATAGACCTTGGATGAAGGCCTGAACTAAGCAGCACTTGGAAGTTGCTTCTCTTCCCAAGGCAGTTTCTTCTGCTTGTGTTTCCCCTATCTCATCATCGCCATCCTCAATCTGGGCAGTCCTCCCTTCATGATGACACGTCCTCCTCTCCTTACTGAGGGATAATGTGTTCATTCTCTGTGAGATAGTAAGAAGTAATCGTAAGTGGGAGATTTCACCAAACATCCGACTGGTGGTGATGGTGCAAGGGGCTGGTCTTTCCCCCGTCTTTAATGGTAACGTTTTCTCCCATCTCACTCGCGTGTTTAGAGGGAGCTCAAGTGTACAGCCAAATTTTATCCGATGGGAAGGAACTTGTGAGGACCACAATACGCAATGGAATTAAGTTACTCTTTAGTTATCTTGACCCGAGACTAAGATACTAAAGCAGAAAAAAGTGGTGAACCAAGTTGCTGCCCTATTCCTGTGTGCAATGTAGTGAGAGGTAGAAAACGGGGTCACTGTACTTGTTCCCTCAAGATACATCTTCCTTCTCCATTCAAACCGTTGAACTAAACAAAGAGTGAGGTCCTTGAGGAATAAGTTTTATCCCTGTCTTCTTCATGGAGGAAGCTAGTACTCCTAAAACATAGCTCTAAAATGTCAGGAGCACTCAAGAGTTAATAGTGATCATCCTCAGCTCTAGAAGCCTGGTTGTTACCTGTCAAATTGTTCGTGGAGTCCTTTCCCACATGAAAGAGGGTGTTGACTGACTCCAGTTATTAGGGTAATAGGGGATTTTAGGTCTGTATGGCTGCACCCAAGTCTCCTGGGCGTGATTTAGATCCACACTAAAACTAACACAACAAATCAAATGTTTGCTGACCTTGTGTGTATAGAATAGCTTGGGTTGAATCTTGGGTAGAACTACCTGTTGGAGAGTTGAAAGAGGAAATAAACATGAAAAGTCCTGATTTTAGCACACCATGCCATGGGATAAAGTTAATTTTTAATTCCTTAGAGAGGAAACAACTCCCATCCTGTCATATAACATAGGGTCTGGAAAAATGAGTCTCACTGAGGCTAACAACTGTCACTGGTTCACATTTTCACAGCTTCTGTTTCCCTCGCTTCAGTTATTTCAGTTTCAGTAGCAACAGGAAATTTGAATAATTCCACATCAAAAGTTTTAGATGCAAAGAGGAAAAAAGAAAACCCTGATGAGTGAGTTTCAAACAATTCTATGCAGTGACCCGGAGTAATCAAAAAGGAAATTTAGGAAATATTTTCTAAGTAGGATTTGCAAAGACTACTAAGTTAGTAAGAGACCAAACAAATTTCTACTGCTTAATATATAAAAAAGTTTACACAATAAATCATGTTTATATTATTATGAGGTGACTAGCCCTATAATGAGGTTCTTTATGATCCTAAATTAAGATTTATGAGCACACAGTGGTTTTTCTTCTCTTTCTACCCTCTCAGTCTGTACATTACACAAAGAAGACTGGATCTTGATGTGTTTTGAAACTTCAGACTCAGGTTAAATTTCACCACTCAGTTCTGCTTCACTTGTTCTCATTCTGAGTCACTTGACCTCTGACTGCCAGTTTTCCATTTGGTAAATTTGTTTGAACATTTGTAAAAGTAGCCTAAGCAGGTCTAAGTATGATAAGACATGGAATAAAGGGCTGAACCAGTAAAGACTGTGAGACTTTCAGATAGGAAAAACACCATTTGCTTAAGAATCTCAGAAATAGCTGGTCACATGTCTCACTTAGGGTTGCTAAGAAAATACAGGTGAATTCATTTCTCTGCAACTCTTTACCTGCTCCCATTTCCAAAATTATGATACTTTAAAGAGGATAAAGATTGACTTAGAAGTAGCTAATTTTAAAAAGGAACATAATATTGAGATTATAAAGTAACATTCTGTTATATTTCAAGGCTGGTTAGTATAATAAGGTGACCATGACAGAGACTGGATCCTAAGAGGTGCTTGAAACCCTTAATGCAGTGAGAGGAAGCAGGAATCGGATTGAGCCTGGTGCAGCCTCATTTGGGTTTGGCTGTTGCTGCGCCACGTGTACAAACAATACACACTATGAAATACCGTCGTCCTTCAGCATCCTCAAGGGATTGCTTCCAGAACCCCTGAGGACACCAAACTCCACGGATCCTCAAGTCCCTGGTATGAAATGGCATAGTATTTTCATAGCCCGTGCACATCCGCCCGTATACTTTGAATCATCTCTACTTCACTTATAACCAATACAATGTAAATACTATGTAAATAATATACTGTATGTTTTGTTTCTATTTTTTATTGTTGTATTGTCAGTTACCTTTTATTTAATATTTTTGATCCACACTATTGGAATCCAGAGGGCCCAACTGTACTTACTGATATCAGATCATTGGGCAATTTTCTTACTGGGGCCACAAAGCCAAACTCTAGATCATATTTCTCCAGGTAAAGATGGGATTTCCTCTCAAAAGAGTAAATATTTTCACTGTCAGTTTCCCAGGGGAGAGGACAGTTCTCCAGCATTAATAGGGGGGAGGTGGTGTTGAGAGTTTAGACTTGGGTGAGGGGAAATCTTCCTCATTTCTTTTAGTACAGATGTCAATTTGGCTCCAATTCTAAAGATTTGGGGTGGTTGAGCTACCTCTGGTGCCTTGGAAACAGGCTGCAAAGAAGGCAGAGAGCCAGCCTGGGGAGAGGTGATAGGGCCCACTGGGGCTTGCGGCTCTCATGCGTGACTCTCTCTGGACGCTTTCTGCCATTATTCTGAACAGTCAGGGAAGTCTGGTCTCCATTGTGCCAGGGGCAACACGGGAAAGACAAGGCCTTTCCCCAGGATCAAACAAGATGGCAGGAGACAGACGTGCCCAGCAGAAGATGGCAGTGCCCATCTTAGAAAAATAGACCTTGGATGAAGGCCTGAACTAAGCAGCACTTGGAAGTACTTGGCACAGCTATGTCACAGGAGTCATTGTCCCCCCTGAAGGAGCAGCCTGAGAGTCGGGCGAGAGGGCAACCCACTTCTGGGTGCACTCGACACCTACCCTGGGAACCTCTCAGGATCATGTGGGGAACCCTTTAAGGGTGGCTATTTCTGGCAATAATTCCGGAAAGGGTTCACGGTGTAATATCATGATATATTGTAGAATCAACCACACTAAATGTTTAGGTAATTCATTCTGTTAGTCATTATGTAATATGACTCTAAAATTATTAAAACAATATGGTACTGCAGAAGAAACAGGCAGATAAACAGACCAGAATGGAGCGTTTACACACAAACTCCAAACTGACACTGAAATTCAGTACATGATGAAAATGATCTAAAATAAATGTGGAGGCTGGGCGTGCTGGCTCGTGCCTGTAATACTAGCACTCTTGGGAGTCCGAGGCGGGTGGATCATTTGAGCTCAGGAGTTCGAGACCAGCCTGAGCAAGAGTGAGGAGAGCCCCCGTCTCTACTAAAAATAGAAAGAAATTAGCCAAACAACTAAAAATAGCCGGGCATGGTGGCACATGCCTGTAGTCCCAGCTACCCGGGAGGCTGAGGCAGAAGAATTGCTTGAGCCCAGGAGTTTGAGGTTGCTGTGAGCTAGGCTGATGCCACCGCACTCTAGCCAGGTCAACAGAGTGTGAGACTCTGTCTCAAAAAAATAAAATAAATGTGGAAAAAAACAGATTATCAAATAAAGTGTGTTGGGACAATTGGGTAGCTACTTTAAAGATATTTTCCTAGCTCACACCATATAAGAAAATCCAGAAGAATCAAAAATATAAACATAAAGAAATGAAACTGAAAGTAAAAGAGGAAAAAATAAGAATATTTATTTATAACCTTGGGAGCAAGACACAAAATTCAGTAGCCCTAAGGAAAGACTGATAAGGTTGTTTTCCATTTTCAAACAAGCCTTTATGTACAAAAAAACCATAATAAATGTATTAATAATATATAAAAAATGGCCAATGTTCAGAGTTTATAAAAATTTCTAAAAACATAATGTAATGCAATTGGCTAACAATGAAATGCCAATTACCAATGTATAAAGAACTACTCAAACTTTTTAAAAATACAAGTCAGACTAATTATCAGATATTAATATAGTGATGTAACAACTGACCAAAACTAGTAAGTTTGCTAATTAAAAGTTTAGGCAAAAGGGGCAGGAAAATATACTCTAATGTTGAGTGGTAGTATAAGATAATACACATTTTTAGAAGGCAATTTGGCAATATCCATGAATGTTTAAATGCATATGTTCTATGACCAAGCAATTCCTTGCCAGGAACTTAACCTATGATTAAACCCACACAATCATTTTAAGATGTTCAGTGCAGCAATATTTACAATAGCAAAAACCTATAATCCAACTCAATTATCAATAGAGGAATTGCTAAAAAAAATGATGACACACCATACAGAGATTTAACCATTAAAAAAACCCTCCAAGTTGTTAAGCAGATAAACAAAGCACGGAGCAGAATGATGTATAGTTTGGAAATCTAAATAAATAAACATATTTTTCCCCTGGAGGATACAGTTCTGTACTGTTTGGACAAAGGGACTGTTGGGCAGTCCACTCATTCTGTCTTGCCAAGCATATATATTACCTTTATATCAAAACTAAACAAAATTTTTGGCAGGCCCGGTGGCTCACAGCTGTAATCCTAGCACTTTGGGAGGGCAAGGCAAGAGGACTGCTTGAGGCCAGGAGTTCGAGACCAGCCTGAGCAAGAGCAAGCAAGACCCATTAGCCAGGGTGGTGGCACATGCCTGTAGTCCCAGCTACTGGGAGGCTGAGGGCAGGGGGATGGTTTGAGCCCAGGAGTTTGTGGTTGCTGTGAGCTATGATGATACCACTGCACTATAGCCTGGGTGACAGAGCAAAACCCTGTCTAAAAAAAAAAACAAAAAAAAAAAAAACAGGAAAAAGATTACTTGCAACTGATGTAATAATACCCTACATGAACGTATTGTTTAGGATCCAAGGAAGGCAACTTCAGGAATGCTGGAGTAAAGAAAGAAACCTAAAAACATGCCAGTGAAAGGGAATGGCTCTGAGTCTAAGGAAAAACAGCACAGCGATCGCATTTGGGGAAAAACTGGGAACTCTTTTGTATGACAAGATTGTGTTTAACCTAGCTTTGGCAAATTTGTGAATATATCTTTGTCATGAAATTGTCACTGTATCTATCCTTTAATATTTAGTTCAAATGAGCATTTCTTTGAAACTTCCTAGATCCCTAAACACTCCATGCACAGTCCTTTGATAGTTTTTTGTAGACACCTCTATCATAGCATATTTCATTATATACTGAGGCTATTTGTTTCCTGACATGTCAACCCCCAACCAGAATGTGTGGTCCCTCCGGTGAGCCTTAACCATGGGCTTAGTGCTCTTTTTTTCTTCTACACTTGACCGATCATATGTGTCCAGTAAAAATTTGTTGAACGGGCAAATTAATGACTGGCGGAAACAATAGAGCTATTGCTTTTTTGGATTTTAGAAACCTCTTCTAATAAAACAAAAAATGTGTGACTTGAAATGTAAATTAAAGATTATTTTTAAATACTGTTTTCTCCTTACCAGCATTCACTACCATCCTAGGAACCACCCTGCATTGTTTTTTTGCCATCACAGCCTGCTTGTTGCATTAGGAACACTGAGATGTAGCAAATGATAGTGCTTTGGAATGCCACATTTTCTTAAGTAAAATAGGGGTCCCTCTGTATACACAAGAAAAGTGTATACAGTTTTCTTTAGAGGTCTCCATAAATATGGAACAGAAAAAGGTGGGGGACATATAGTAGCCTGAGAACTTTTCTTTATAGTAATAGGGTGCTCACCATTTACTTATACATATTTATGGGGTACATAGTGATATTTTGATAGTAATTTTCAAATTTATATATATATATATGTGTGTGTATATATTTTTAGAGCTTGGGCCTATGTTGGCCAGGCTAGACTTGAACTCCTGGGCTCAAAGGATCCTCTGCCTCAGCCTCCCAAGCAGCTGGAGCTACAGCACATGCAACTGTGCCAGGCTTTATTTAGAAAATATGAAATTCCTACTGTGTCCAAGGCACAATAGGAAACAAGACAGACATGATCCCTGTTCTCACAACATGTAAAAAAAAAAAAAAAAAACCTATTAAAACTGTGCTAAGTGCTGAAAGGATAAGTCCACAGTTCCACAGTAGGGGAACTTAACTCGGCAACTGCATCTAAAAAGAAAGTGACATTTAATCTGTGGGATATATACATAGGAGTTAGCATGGCAAAATGGAATTCCTAGACAGAACAGAAGAAATAATCCAGGAAGCAGGCTGCAAAACCATTACATGTTTTCTTTATAGTTCCCCAGAGCTTTGGAATCAGGTGCTCCAAGGTTGAATTTCCTTATGGATACTTTCCAGCTCTGTGGCAGTAAATATCGTACTTTTTTTGGACTGCTGTAAAAGATTATCACAAAATTTGGTAGTGTAAACAACAGAAGCTTATTCTCTCATACTTCTGAAGCCACGCTCCCTCCGAAGGCTCTAGGAGAATCCTTCCTTGCCTCTTCTAGCTTCTGGTGGCTCTGGGCATTCCTTGGTTTGTGGTAGCTGAATTCCAAACCGTCTGTCTTTATGTGGCCTTCTGTGTGTCCCTTTGTGTCAAATCTCCCTCTCTTTTCTCTTATAAAGATACCAGTCATTGGATTCAAGGCCCACCCTAAATCTAGGATAATTTCAATTCAAGATTCTTAACCACATCAGCAAAGACCCTATATCCAAATAATGCCACATTTTGAGGTTCTGGGTGGACACTAATTAATATGCTACAGGCATCAAACCCAACCTCTTTGAGCTTCCATTTCCTATTGCAGCACTTTCACAATGATTAGAGAAAACCTAAGTACACGGGTTGATAACAATGCCTAGAAATGATCATTTTGTCTAAAATCTATTTGCAAATGGTTGGAAAATGTAGACTCTAAATACCTAAGAGTTTTATCTAGCAGTAAAAAATATATAGCTCAGGGTGTTCAAGAAAGTAATAAATTGCAATTTAGTACAAAGACCCTGACCTGGGAGTCAGGAAAACTGAGTTCTGTTGTCAGATCTGGCATTCATTTTGTCATTTTCATAAACCTTAGCCCCATCTCTAGACTTGTTTCTGGATCTTTAAACAAGGGGTTTAAACATCCTTAAGCTCTAGAAATCAGTAGTCCTATATTTTTATGTGGGAAAGGCTCACTCATTGTCTTCTATCTCTATACATGATAAGAGGGTAAGACTTAAGCCAGAACAGATGTGATTTAAGAAGATATGAAATAATTTGACTCCAAGCCTTGGAGAATAAACAGTAACTTCGGAGTGTACTTTACCTGTGGAGTAGGTGAAAGGAAGCATGCAAGATGGGTCCAGATGAGGCTGTTGGTCCTTTGTATGGAGCAATTATTTATTTGCCACTTTTTATGGTGAATGCTTCCCTCATCCACCCTCATTATGAACTAGTTCAGCAGTCTCTTGTGAAGAAAGTTAATTCCTTATGCCAAGATAAAAACCAAAATCACTTTGAGATTCTTGCTGCTCATGTGTATACTTCCATACCTGAAATGCTCCGACACTCTTCACAGAACTGGGAGTTTGCAAACTTTTTTGATAGTATATTCTATTAGTAAAATGTTTTTGATCATATACCCTTAATATGTGAATACTAATGTACCAATATTATACATAACATACATAAGTGTAAACATATATGTATACAAAACAGAACGAAATAAAAAAGGATAAAAAGCTAGTCATCTTTTCATACACCGGTGGAATATGTGGAGAATAGTACTATAGAGCACAGCAAAGGAAGAAATCACTTTTGGATGTGGTGATTCTGGCTAGGATGGCTTTATTTATATTAGTGGTGATGTTTACTTTTATTAAGTATGATCCTGACAGGGCAGCAGAAGGACATAAAGTCACTGCATGGAAGAACTTAAATGGGGAAAAAACACTGGCAAAAGGGTAAGACATCTTTAGTGGAAAAGAAACAGGGAAGAGAACATAACGTTCACTATCTTTCAAATCTTACAGTATGTAGTAGTGATTAAGAACACAAGAGTCTGGAGTCATAGAGACCCAGTTCACTGATACACTGAATAACTGATATATTGATTCTGTTACTTATCACCCATGTAGCCTTGAGTAAATTAGTTTCCTCATCTACAAACTGAGAATGATAGTAGTATCCATCCACCAGGACCACAGTAAAAATTAAATGCACTAATGCAATGTAAAACAATCAGCACACTGCCTGAGGAGTGTACAATTCTACGGCACATAATTTTTTTGTATTTTTCCTAAGAGAAGGTGAATTCCTTGAGAGCAACAAATTTCATTTGCCACTTTATCCCTATTAGCAATACTTTCAGTAGGCACTCAAATATTGGTTACATGTTTGATTAGGAGCTAAATTTGTGTGGAGTTAAACATTTGGGTAAGGAGTTAGCAATAAACAAAAAGGGAATACCTGCTAGGGTCAGGCTGTGGAAAGTCATATAATCTGAGGAATACGCACTTCATTCAAAAGGCAGTAGTAAACATTTTTAAGAAGTCAGAGGACTGCCTTAATACTGGACACTAAAATCTTTTATCTACAAAGATAAGTTTTTCTCCCCAAACTAAGGTAGATTAGAATGTATTATTTTTCTTTTCTCATAACAGATGTTTCATTTTTTGAAACATATCTTCTAGTCTTTCCCTTTTTCTGGTTCTCATTTGTTAGTCCTGAGCCTCCCTAAGATTAAATACCTAGCTTTCTCTGTGGTGTCAGGGATCCAGTCATTTCAGTTCCTAGACCACTTATGATTTCATTTAACAAGGATAAGACATTGCTATCTAGTTAAAAAGATCCAAATCAATTGAATCAATATACATTTCCCTGAGGACTCTGATCTTTAGGCTTACAGATATGAGATTTTGAATCTATTAATGTTTTAGAATTGTTAGAATATATCAACCCTGGCCCCCTGCCCCCACATGTATTATTTCTATGTACCTCAGCCCATTTGGAATCAGATGAGGTAACACTGCACATCTACAAACCTAGAAGACGGAGGTTAATGCCTCTTATGTATCCTCACCCCTTCCTCTCATCTGAAGCAGCTGTACTTTCCCCTTCAGTTATTTCCCACACTAGCAGGACTTGGAGTTCTGGATGACTATGGCTGCTAGCAGTGAGAAAAGGTGCCACCTTTCTAGGACAACTATCCCTTTATTCTCTGATCTATATATCACACTGTCGTCTGAACCTTGCCTCCAGCAAACCACAGAATCCTAGGCTTCATTGTTTCAAATACTTGGGAAATACTTGTGATTCTGTTCCCAAGAGCTCCCTTTCACACCAGTATCATCCAAAACCTCAAGCACTTGAAAGCCCTGACTTCAGAATGATACAATTTATCCACATAACAAAAAAACACTTGTACCCCTTAAATTTTTTGGAAAAAAAAATTTGCAAGAATTGTAATAATCTTTTACTTACAATCTAGGAACCCATT
Organism: Lepilemur ruficaudatus; assembly: GCA_963574885.1. Classification (NCBI taxonomy): domain Eukaryota; kingdom Metazoa; phylum Chordata; class Mammalia; order Primates; family Lepilemuridae; genus Lepilemur; species Lepilemur ruficaudatus. The sequence goes on along the minus strand of CAUYRT010038205.1, from coordinate 112,496 downwards.
AATAAAATATATATTTCAACATAACCCCCCAAAACCTCAAGCACCATTTTTGCCAGAGAAGATAGCATCGATTGGGGTTAAAAAAAATAGGGCAGTTTCTTACTGGTTTTCAAGTATTTCAGCATCCATGTTTTCACTGGATTGGATTGGTTCTAGAAGGAAACATTTCCTTAGAAAAGAGGAAACTCTAGGATTATAATGGCAAATATTCTGAGTCCTGTGTCTTCCTTCTTTCAGTGACTTCTAGGAAAGTTTCTTAAGCTGGTGAGATGGAAGTGAAGTTCACAAAAGATACATAATTTTTAAAAAAGTCTTCAAAACACATCTGATAGAAAATGGGGGAAATAAAAAGTCTTAAGAAACTGAAGAACTGCTGCCAATAAGAAGAAAAAGAAAAAAGACATGGAATGAGAGAAGAGTAGGGGAAGGTTCAGAGAGCCAGAAACTATGGCAAAAAAAGGGGAAATTCAATCCAGGCAAGTAGATTTGTAAAAATTATAAGCCAGAAATTATCTCTGTGGCCAATTATTCTAAGCACATAGTTACCTTCACTTCATCGAATAAAACTGCTTCTTACATAAACTTAATCAACATAAAAAAGCAATTGTTTCAATATTTCAATTAAAGAAAAAATCTATTAAAATATAACCATAACCATACCTTTCTGTTCCCATCTCTGACACACACTCTACCAAACAGTAAAAAAACAAGGAAGATAGCCTTGTATAGAACTAAAGAAAAAGCTAAATCATTACTCCTCTTCCAAACTACTTTCTGGATTTTATCACCACCTCTCCACAATCTAACAATGACAACAAAATTAATGGAATGTGAAATTAAACCTAAATGCTACCAAAAGTATGATTCTACTGTTACAGGGCTAGAAGAAGGGAAGACAATGCAGTTTAGAGTGAATTATATGAAAACAAAAATTTGAAGCTTATGAAAGTCAAAACCTGATTAGTTAAGATTAAGACATTGTACCCAAATTAGTTCTATGATAGCACGTCATCTAAAAGCTCTACAAATGAGGAAGTCCTGTTAGTCTTTCATTAGGCATTAGAAAACCCACAGAGCTGAAGTTCTAGGACTGAATCTCATTTAAAAAGACAATGATTGTTTTGTTATTGCAAAGTAAGCAAATGTATGCAAATGCAGCATAGAGGCAATATATAAGAGAAAGTGTATGAATACCCTGGAAAAATTCTCATTCCTGGAAAACAAGAAATGTCAATGAATACAAGAAACACTAGGCACAAACAACTGCTGGTTCTTTGGAAGAAGAAATGATGTAACACAGGGACAGTTTCAAGAACTACAGTAAAGATCTAGGCAACAATACTAAATGCATTAATTAGTAGTAATAAATGAATAGCAAAACAAAGTTCATTTCCATATTTTACTAATACAGATTTATCTGGAAAATGCCAATGTTGCTAACTTAATCAACTTTAGTTGTTAAATGTTCAGTGATCTTAAAAAATGTCTCTTGGATAATCCATATTGTCAGCATTAGATGAAAAATACGTTTGGACTCTGTAAAACCCTTTCCTTTGATGAGGAGATAAATGCAGCAATAATCTTACTGTATCTTTTTCAGTATTATGAAGTTATACCTTTGCAAAACTTAAAATAGGTGGTAATTCTGTATAAATAAATCTTTCCAATGACTTATCAATTAGCAGTATAATAAATACAACTAATGGGAAAACATTTATCTGTGTTAAATTATACAACTTTGCTACTAAAGTAATATAAAGTGGCATTTATCTCCTCAGCATTTTTTTTTTCCCAAAAATTTTATTGGGGGAAAACTACAAAACATTAACAGTACAATGTTTACAGTCACAATTTGTAGTGGGCTGATTTCCCAAAATATATTACAACTCAAGTTGACTTATCTTGTTACATTCAAAAACCTACTCTGATCATTTAATTGTACACTTAAAATGGAGTGTTGGTTGTACGTAGGTACAGTTGGAGTACTATGTATGTACTCTCTGGACTACTTCTCCTCAGCATTTTAAAAGCAAATTCAAATAACTACACACACACACCCCCTAATTAAGAACCATATTGGGTAGAAGTTTACTGACAATTGAGGCAGATAGGCTAGATTCAAGGGCCTTACGAACATTTGTAATCATTTCCCTAGGAAGAGGTAGAATACTAGGTCAATTTTCATTTATATCCTAAAACTCCCAGACAGATCTAATATCAGTAGACCTGAGCTCTGGATAAAATATGCCTAAGAACACCAAGCTTTTCACCTTTATAGCACATTTCAATGAGCCTTCACAAGTTACCCTTTTCAAGGCATGATTAAGCAAAAATCGAAACATTTTTTTAATATACTAGGAGCAAAGAATTTCATAGATAAAAATAATTTCTGAAGTGTACAAAATGTCTGCCATTCAAGTCTCACCTCAAATGTTACTTCCTCAGAAGTCTTCCTTAACACCCCACCCAGAAAATTACTGATATTTTTCCTAGCACCTCTCTGAAATATCTTGTTCATTCATCTATTGTTTATTTTCTAATTCTAGAATTAAGGGTCTATAAGAATAGAGATCTTGTATGTCTTGTTCACCACTGTCTTTCTAGCAGGTGGTTGTCACAATTATTTGTTGGATAAATGAATTTTTCAGTGTACATAACAGATTGAAATATACCAAGAAATAGAAAAGCAAACACACACACACACAGAAATATACATACATATCTAAACAAACTTACCTGGATTACAGAATAGGTTCCAATTTTTTAAGGTACATTATTCCAAGTCAAAGGTGAAATATTTTGTTGCTTTAAAGTAAATAATACATAAATAATATGTATTACAGTAAAAATTATGTAAGCCTATCCAAACTGAAAAGCTTTCGGAAAACAATTTAATATTTTTGGGAAAAAACTAAAAAATTACCCATAAAAGACAACATTTATCCCGCTTTTATATCAGTTAAAAATAATCAGATGAAACAACTTTGAACATGGCAATTTATTTATGCAGTTGTTTAAATCCATTGTTTAAAAATGTTCAAAAGGCACTTTAAAAAATATTTAAAAATACATTTTTCCAACTTAATGGTGATCACTTAAAATAAGCAAGTCACCAGACATTTTTAAACCATTCATGACACTATTACCTTAAATAATTTTTAAATTCCAAAACACAAACATTCACTAAGTAGTACAACACACTGCTTAGCAGTAAGATTAGTTTCCCTCTAATAATATACTTCATGTAGATTATTTTGCAGGGCCCTGCAAAGTTATTCAAACAACTAATATAAATTGAAAACTAGAGCTGTAAGGGAGTTGAAACAGAGTACAATTCAAATCTAAAACTAGTCTTAGAGTTGTTTTCTCTAAAGAGAATTTGTAAAATTTCTTATTCCAATCTGTGTTAAAATATCCATTTCAACTCTGATGTACAAACATAACTCATTTTTTTTAGTCAACACAGGTAACATTTAGCATAAAATATATCACAGGTTGTTTCCCAGATTCCTTATGTTTCTGTCAGGCCTACTATAAAGTAGAGAAATGAAGCAAACAAGTTTTGTTTTTTTGAGAAAAGAGTGAGGGTTCCAAATAACTCTACTTCCTTTGATAATTGTAAATGCAGAATTAGTTTAAAATGGTAGATTTTTTTAAGCACAAATATTTTAATTGTCTAAAATGAAATTTTAAGAGTTATCTATAAAGTTCACTTTTATGAGGTGGCACATCCATCACCCTTTTAAGAGACATAAAATTATGAAAAGATATCACCAGAAGCTACATTAACATTTCAACTAAGGGCCAAGAGAAAGTTAAGGGTGTTTCCATAACAAAACCAAAGAGGACAATCAGAATGAAGCAAGTTCAACATGGTCATACAACTTTTGGTGAAAGAACTAGAGTGGAAGCCCAAGCTAATGAGCAAGGGCGAGGAAAAATGAAAGCATGGTTCAAACAGAACACATGTGGAAAGTAGCACAAGTATCCTGAGAGCCAGCAGGCATTATACTTTGACAGACTTTTACTTTCAATCTCATAGGGAAACCTAGTTAGTAGGTATAAAATTATCAGTAAGTGATATAAATTCTAATTATGATTAACAGCCAAATTAACTTTGCAAAGGCAGCATTAAGAGTAGCTAAAAAGTGGAAGTTAGTTATAAAGGAAATACAGAAAGGCAATAAATACAAAGAAGCAGAAAATGTCAAAGATAGAATAATATTCTAATGAACTGAAAATTTAAATGATGAATAAAATGCTAGATATGATCTAATCAAGTGAGGGATTCTTTCGAATACAATAGTACTTCAATCTGGTAATAATAGTTTGATAGGCTCAAGGAAGTGAAAAATTAATACTCAAACAATCATGAAAATAACCAGTTAGCAAATTTAATGCTCAAATCCAATTACCATATTCAAAAAATATTAAAAACTGATCAGTGATTTATTTTCATATCTTATTACAATAACAAAAACTACTCAAACTTTCATAAATTTAAAATTTATGGTATTTGAAAACAAATAATTAAACTACGGGACAAAAACCTGCTTTGTATCTATGAACTTCCCACTTGAAAATTACAAGCATTCTGTTATTAGAGAACCATCCTAAAATCATTTATCTAATAACAAAGACCTTAATCTAAAAGATGGTGAATAAATCATCATCATGCAACCTGGTTTTATGTGCTCTATCAATTACCTGGAGAATTTTTTTGCTTTATTAGGTCATAAAGGACACTCAAATGATCCTTGAAAGTGATGAAATTTTAATTGACAAAATGATTAGTAGAAAAATGCTCTGCATGTTATAAAAGAGCATTTTGCTACTTAAAAAATTTTTTTATTAACAATTGTGGACATTTTTGATGACACTCATTTATGTATGCTTTTAATGAATTAGCATGTACTTACTAGTACTTAATGCACCCTTCCTGTCTCGATGGAAAATTACTAAACTTGGAGAATTACAGATTTTATTGCAGGCCCTGATATTAGTCACTGTGGAGAAGCTAAAAAATTCTGCCGAAATGAATGATCCACTGACCCTTTAAATTATCTTTAAAGTATTTACATTTACTATAGTGTGATCCTGGACCACACTGATTTAAAACATGCTTTATCTAAGTTTTTGAAAAATACCTTAGTCATGGGCAGTAATCTTCAGTGTATTCCAAAGACTATTTGTACCAGAATCATGTAGGTAGTTTGGAAATGGTTCTCAAACTAGGATGAATAAGACTTACTTTGTAGGGCTTGTTTAAACACAACTGCTAGCCCTGTCCCTGTTTGATTCCATAGAACTGGGATGGGGCCTGAGAGGGTGCATTTCCAAGTTCCCAGGTGATGCTGATGCTGCTTGTTGGGACCACTTTGACAACCACTGCCCTAGGGTATTTGGTAAGAATGGATATTCCTGGGCCTTAGGGTATTTGGTAAGAATGGATATTCCTGGGCCTTAGGGTATTTGGTAAGAATGGATATTCCTGGGCCTCATGCTAAAAATCAGAATTTCTGGGATTGGGGTCTTTAGAAGCGCATTTTAACAAGCTCTCAGGCAAGTGTGAAAACCACAATTTTAAAATCACTCTCACAATTTTGTTGGTTAATTTGACTTATTACTGGACAATGTATGAGAGGCACATATCGTTATCAGTGTAAAATGGAAATCATGCTAAATGACTAACTCCAAGCTTGATATGATTCAAATGAACACACTGAGTTTGGGTATAAATTCTAGCTCTGTAACTTACCAGCTTTTGTGACAGTGGAAAAGTTACATTAATTCTTTGAGCCTCATTTCCTCATCTATAACATGGAAATAACACTCAGTTTGTGAGGATTAACACTAATGTACACAAGATTATCTAAGCACATAACCTGGCATATAGCAGGCACTAGATAAATACTATTACTTATCATTATAAAAAATGTATGAAATAATTCCTTCAGTACCTGATTTGATCAAAGCAGATTTTCATTAATTTAAATGAAATATTTACACTCCAAGGTAATAGAATAATAATAAAACCTTATACCTATTGCTCCCTATTCTGGGGCAGACAGTGTTCTAAGAGCCTTATATATATTCACTTACTTAATCCTCAGAAAAATCCTGTGAGGTAGGTAGTATTATTATCCCTAATTTACAGATGACAAAATTGAGGCACAGAGATTAAGTAAATTGCTCAGTGTTACAAAAATAGTAAGTGATGGAGCAAGAATTTAAAGTCGGGCAGTCTGACTCCAAAGCTCAGGATTCATCACAACATTTATTTCCTATGGGTAAATCTTAACATTTTTTCATATTTATGGTAAATCACTTCTAGTAAAGAAAAACAGCATATATGGAAATTCATGTCCACACCACTGTGTGAAGAGCTGTTCAAAGAATAGAATGAATGCTTTGAAATTTTGGCAGATGATACCACAATGAAAATAGCAAAAAACAATAGGTAAAAACTGGTGCGTGTTTTCACTATGTGGACAGAATTAGGCAACAAAATGAACATCCTCTCAAATATACCATCCAAAAGAGGTCATGGTTTTGGCACAATAAATATAAATTATTTAGCTAAGCAGCAGAGTCAATGGCATCACAGCCACATAAAATTGGCATGATAAACATAAGCAAAATCTAAATCATTTGTAACATTAAAAATAATCTTATAGAAAGTCTGTAAAATATTCTGCTGTGATACACTCAGATAGTATTGCTAAAGACAATAAAAATTAAAAATTTTCTTTCCTTCCAGAAACTATAAAAAGAGTCACTAAAATTACAATGAGACATTTGTGAATGTTTTTGATGACAGTCTTGAATAGGTATTCTGCTCTGTTAGAATTATCCACTAACGAAACAACTATCCCAAAAGTCAGTCAGCATCAGACTTCAGACTGTTATTCATAAATTAACTCTGGTCAAAATGTTGCATTCAAAATAATCTTGCCAGTGTAATTAATATCCACCTCAGATCCTAAAATAAATTTCAAAACTCTGCTTTAAACAAGTTATGACAGGCACAAACAAGTTCTCATCTCTCAACAGGATGAGAATGAAAGAAATTATAATTATGTAGTTGGAAAGTTTTACATAATCAATTAAAAATGTCACTTAGTAATTCCTGAGAGTGGCATTGATATAAGAAAAGCATCCCCAAATAGCATTAAATTTACTACTTAATAGTTACCCATAATTAAGAATGGGTAAATTTGGGGACAAATTATAAAATGCATGTCTACAGAATGCTATTAATGCTTTGAGTAAATAAATACTAATAGTGGAGAATGGTATTCAAGAGTGGTTAATCATATTTAGAAAAGAGACAACAGGGACTCAGTAAGAGATTACTAATTAGAACCAAGTATATAATATAGTCAAGGCCTGTGATAATTTCAAAATGTGGTTTTATTAATGCACTTTACAATAAGTGCCATTCTTATTCTACCTTCTTCTGGAAGAAATACTTCCAATTATAAATAATCACAGCAAAAATTTCATTAGACAAAAACTGTATTTGTGTGTGTGAAGAGTGGTTCATTTATATCATACTGCAAATATAAACTCATTTCTTGAGTTTATTAACAACACTGAGCAACAATATTTCTTTCTAAAACTTTCTTTAAGGCAGATCTGTTTAGTATCATGTGTGTTACTAATATGGTACAGTGTGATTTTAGCAAATTTAACTGTTTTAGTTTCTCAGTGACAATAATAGATATGGTCAAAAATAGGCAACAAAATCTCTTTTCTAGTTTCTCTACCTGGCCACCTTTTTAAGAACACAAGTTCTTCACATATATATATATATATATATGTATATATATTTATATATTACTGTATCAAAACACATTTTAACAGAATTCACAGCTCATTTAAAGCGTCAGTTTACAGTCATTCGTATGAAAGATTTCTATATGGAATGTTCACTTAAAAAGAATTCCTCACTGGGATTCCAGTGTTCTATGTCAGAAATGCAAAAAGTCCTCCTTCAGTGCAATGCTAGGCATTTACCTCTGTTCATTCATGTTTTTCTTTCAAGGGTTTCCTAATTTTACTTTTGGATCTTCATTTTTGTTTGCTTGATTTATTTCCTTTAGTATATTTTCAGGTAAGGCAGGTTGATATCTGTATAAATAACCATATGGACGAAGATGATAAACGAGGTATTCTAACTCATACATAGTTGTAGGATCAACATAGTGAAAAGAAATTGCAAGATCAGAACAGCAACCAGGACCCTAAAAAAGTAGCACAAACAGGCATTGTTAATAAACAGCACATTGCTAGCATACAATATTCACATACTTATAAAGGACACATTAATTTTAAAAGAATTCAAGCATTCAAACTGGCAAGGTAAACCAGAGGAACCTAGTTTATTAGATCTATGGAAGAAATCAACAGTTCACTTAGAGTTCCTAACGACTTAAAATCATGAAGTTGCTGAAGTATTTCTAGCTGAAACAGTATTTTCTCACACTCTTCAGTGTTCTAGCAGATAAAATTCTTGAGACTTCTTCAAATGAAAGGGACAAGCTATACAAAGGATAAGACTCTATTTCTTCAACTTTTGCTTTTTCTTCCTAATTTTCTCACTGTAATTTTTTGCTTGGCTCAGTCTCAGACACCTCTTTAACATTTAATGACTACAAAGGCTTTCCCATTAGGTGTCTACAATCTACTACTTCATCTATTAATATAAGTCAACCCAAAGAGTATAGTATTTGAGATGAAGCTCTCAAGCCAAACCAGGGTTTGAATCCAAATTATGCCTACTAGTATACAACTTTGGACAAGTTATTTAATCTTTACAAGCTCCAATTTCCCCATGTGTAAAAGGTGGTTAAAGAAGACAATGTATGTAAAATGCTTGGGAATATGCTTTGCTTATGATAAATGCTCGAATAAATGTCAGCTATTATTGACAGAATAATCACGTAGGCCCTCAGCTAAGTAGGTGAGATTGAAACCTTTGCCAGCTATGTAACTCTCATAGATTGCTAATAGGGTTGGTGTGAGAGCAAGTTTAAAACTATATTACAATAATACAACAAACAAAAACAAACGAGAAAGCAAGAAAATAGAATTAGACTGAGCCCAGAATTAAAGAGTTACAAGGTCAATCTAGGATCAGAATTGATATATGGAGAATATATCACCTAGGTTATTCCAACAAAACTTCAGACTCTATCTGATGTTTTTACAAGGACCAAGGGAGATACAGTCTTGCAAGTTCCCAAAAATGAACATTTAATAATTCATGTTTGGAAATATGTAGTTTACAGCATAGTACAAATTAGCAAGAAACTGTCCAGTGCATTTTCTCTAAATTTTCTCTTTGAAACAAACACTGGATATGCAGGATTCTTAGAAACCACATAGACGCTGGAAAAGTATCTCGTGCCTACTCTTTACACCTTTAGGGAATATTAGAATAGAAACAAATATGAAAAGTAAACAGATAAATCAACTTGTGATTATCTCAATCAGTTCTGTCCAACAGATGTGAACCACATAATACATTTAAAAATTTTCTAGTAGTCACATTAAAAATGGAAAATAGGTGAAATTCATTTGAACGTATTTTAACTGAAAAACATTCAATCGCATTTTAACTTACAATAAATAAGTTATTAATGAAATCATTATTTTTATTTTGCTAAGTTCTTGAAATCAGGTGTGTATTTTGTAGTTATAGCACCTCTCAATTTGGACCAGCCATATTTCAACTGCTCAGTGGCGACCACACGGGCCAGTGCATGTTAACCTAAAGCCTTAGGATCCCCAAGTGTGGCCGCTCAACTGAATCCCAACTTCACAGAACAAATCCTTTTATTAAGTTGGATTCAGTCAAAAGGCCGCACTCAAGAATCCAGAAGGCCACAGGTTCCTCACCCCTGGACTAGAATATTAGCAGTTATTTTTAAATTGCTGGTCTTCTCTGGAAACAATTTTTATATGCTCTAAAATATTATAATGCTTTTAATAAGATTTACTGCATAAATTATGTTATTTATTTTATTTAGTTATTTTTTACTGGGGCCAGAATACCATTATTGTTAAGTATTATAAACAATAAAATCGCTATAAGAAAGCAAAATATTTCTTTGCAGATGATTATGGTTACCCAAAAAATTCAAGAATCTCAGGTGAAAAATCATCAGAAATAAAGAATTAGGTTACAGAGCCAGATTTTAAAGATTTAAAAAAGAAAAAATGTTTCACATATACCAGTTAAAAAGGTAAATTTTCTTTTTAAAAGTCCAAGTAAAAGAGTAATAAAAATATTACATACTTAGGGATATAAAGATCTGAGAACAACTATAACCTTTACTAAGAGATCTTTTTAAAAGCCAAGTTAAAAAAAAAAAAACCCAGGCAAAAATGTCATTGCCCTTAGATTAATAACTTAAAAATATTGTAAAAATTAGCTGGGTGTGGTGGTATGCATCTGTAGTCCCAGCTACTTGGGAGGCTGAGGCAAGAGGATTGCTTGAACCCAGGAGTTTGAGTTTGACGGGAGCTAGGCTGACACCATGGTACTCTACCCAGGGGAACAGAGTGAGACTCTTGTCTAAAAAAAAAAAAAAAAAAAAAAATACTGTAAATCTACAAGGTTCAAAACAATAGGATGCTTGGGCTAATACCAAATAGAACAATGGCACAGAACTGAAATCTTAGATATAGATCCTACTATAAGTAATGCTATAGTGCATGATAAAGGAGCTATTTTAAATCAGTAATGGAAGTAAGTTAAAAAATAGTACCGGAACAATTTGAAAAAATTAGGAGCTATCTCAATCATGTAGTAGTATGTTTCAGATAAATTAATGTAAATAAAATTGAACAGAATAAATTAATTCTATAAATAAATACATTTGATCATTTCCAACTTATAAAAAAGGCAGTTTCTCATGTAGAGGGATATATACGTGAATAATTACACATCTATTTTAAACCTACTGTATTAAGACTCATTGCAAATTCTCTGGTGAAAATATTCCTAAAAGACTTCTAAGGAAGTAAGGAGGTAGTGTAGGAAGGGAACTGCATGTAGAGTCAGTTCTGAACAAGCAACTTTAGAACATGACTGATAAATCAGAATATCTTACACCCTAACTTGTAAGATAAAAATTCTCTATGGCCAGGCACAGTGGCTTATGCCTGTAATCCTAGTACTTTGGGAGGCCAAGGCAGGAGGATCACTTTAGGTCAGGAGTTCAAGACAAGCCTGGGTCAAGATGGTGAGACTCTGTCTCTACAAAAAATTTTCAAAAAAAATTAGCCAGGTGTGGTGGCATGTGCCTGTAGTCCCAGCTACTCCAGAGACTGAGGCAGGAGGATCACTTGAGCCCAGGAGTTTGAGGCTGCAGTGAGCTATGGTGATGCCACTGCACTCTAGCTTGGGTGACAGAGCAAGACCTTGTCTCAAAAAAGAAAAGAAAACAAGTTTTCTATATTGTATTTTCAGTAATTAAAACATAGAAAAAGTGTATTTATAAGATTTAGAATGGCTTTGAAAATAGTAACTCCCTTAGGGAGAAAAAAACTTATTAAATGATATAGGTGAATAATAGAATTTTGATTTTGGGTTTACTTAAGAATCTCCTAGTGGAGAATAGGCAACATTAGAAGGTTGGTACTTCAAATTCTGTTTAATAGTCTTCAACACAATTAGATAAATTTTTATAGAAAGAATGAATCTTGCCATCTGTTTTTAAAAACCACCATAATTTAAAGATGCACTACAGAAATATTTATTTTGCTCATATGAAGCATAGTGTTAGGCATATCCTATTTGTAAGTAAAAATTGTAGGCAGTACTCTTAAAAGGAAGAAAGGCTATTTTTAGTAGTCATAAAATAATGACAATTATGGTGTCCCTTTGCTATTACCCGATATCAGATACTTAGTAAAATCTTGTATGCATTTTGGTATATTTATTATATGCTGTGTAATGTTCTTGAACTTGGATATATTTTTACATGGGAAAAGGCTAAGTCATCTTAGAATGGTCAGAATATATTATGAAAAGTTTACATCGAAAATCCAAAAAGCAGTTGAAGTAATACCTCACTAAAACAATAGAAAAATAGACTATCAAAAGGCAGATTGGGAAATACATCTGGTTTTATAGTCTAAGAAATTACTGTAGCTATAATAGCAATGAAATGTTAGCATAAGGTTTCAAATAGTCTCATTACATAGATCTGAACTTAGTGAAATTTTACTCCAACAACTGAATATTCTAACATATTCTCCTTACGTCTTGTTTCCATACATATACCATTAATTAGAAAGAGGAGCTCATGAGCAGTGTAATGGAAATATTACGTCATTAAGCTTGATAGTTGATATCTCTGACATTTCACTTTGACTTTTTTTTCCCTATTGTGAAGGCATATCCTCAGTCTTTTAAATGCACTGATTATCTTTCACATTTTTTAAGCAATTTTTGTCAAACCATGGATAAGTCAAAAATTCACATTATTTTGGAATATGACTTCCATCATGGAATCAATGCAGTGCAGACAGCTCAAAATATCAAAGTGTTTAGGAAGCATGTGGCTCATGAACACACAATACGTAGATGGTTTGAAAAGTTCCATTCTGGTGATTTTAATCTTGAAAATGAGCCATGTGGGTGACCTGAGACCAAGGTGGATAATGATGAGCTGTAAGCTGTAGTGGAAGCGAACCCATCTCAACCTACGGGTGAATTAACAGCAAGGTTTGACGTTACTATTCCAACAACATTGGACCATTTGAAATAAATTGGCAAGGTAAAGAAGCTGGACAGATGGGTACTGCATGAATTAAATGAGTATCAGAAGAAAAACAGTCTCAAAGCTTGGCTTTCTTTGCCGTCACGACATAAAGGCGAACCATTTCCACACTGTATTGTTACCTGTGACCAAAAATGGATTATTTTTGACAACTGCAAGCATTCAGCACAATGGCTGGATAAAGATGAAGTGCCGAAACACAGTCCAAAACCAAATATTCCTTAAAAAAAAAAAAAGCTAATGGTGTCTGCTTGGTGGTCCAGCACTGGTATTGTCCACTATAGCTCCATAAAACCTAGACAATGAATTACAGTAGATGTCTACTGCAACCAATTGGAAAAATGATGAGAATGCTTGCTATTAAGCAGCCAAGACTTGTCAGTAGAGATAAGCCAATCCTCTTGCAAGACTACATGTCACAAAAAACAACGCTGCTCAAACTACAGAGGCTGGACTTGGAAACTCTCTGTCATTTGCCATATTTACCAGACCTCGTACCAACTGCCTACCACTTCTCCCAGGCTTTGGACCACTTCTTGCAAGGAAAAATATTCAATTCTAAACAAACTGTGGAAAATGCCTTTTGCGATTTCATCACCACTCACTCTCCAGGCTTCTTTGTTGCTGGCATAGATGGCAACACTGTGTTGATAGTTTTGGTGCATACTTTGATTAACTGTACTGCTTCTTGTTTGACATATAATAAACTTTTAATTCAAAATCAGACATTCCATATTTAATGACCTAATAACTAAGCTTTTAGAATCAAAGTGGTTTGCAACACTGCCTAGACTACTATGAGCATATGCAAGTTACTTAACTTTCCTGAGCCTCGGTTTTGTCACCTTTCAAATGCAGAATTACTGTAACGATTAGCTATGGTGTCTGTATAAGCACTAAAAGCACACTGGTGTTTGATAGCTGAAGTAGTAATGATTTGTTTCAAAGCTGATTACCTAAAGCTTGGGTCAGATGTTCTAGGCCAGGGTTTCTTGACCTTGGCACTACTACTGACATTTTGGCTTGAATAATTCATTGTTTTGGGGGGCCGTCCTGTGCACTGTAGGATGTTTAACATCTGGTGCGTTTATAATCTAGTGGGTCACTACCCATCTGATGCCAGTAGCAACCTCCTAGTTGTAAAAACCATAAATGTCTCCAAACCTTGCCAAATGCCTCTAGGGGTTAAAACTGCCCCTGGTTGAGAATCACTGTTCTAGATAATGATTTGAAAGCACCAGCTTGTGAAGAAGATAGTAGTAGCATAAACTGTGTTATTTATGTATTAGAGCTAGAGAAAAGAAGGCATAGAGAATTAGTGACTTGCTTAATCAGTAACAGAGTCTAAAAGCTAAGTTTCATGGTTCCTAGTCTCATTCAGTAATTCACTGCAATTAGTGAAAAACTAGAAAAAAATCTACCAAATGCATTATCAGCAGGAGAATGGACAAATTATAATATATTCATATATTAATGAAGCAGACACATATATTAACATTGATCTCAATGTGTAAAAAGAGCAAACTGCAGAAAGATGCATATGGTTTGATTCCATTTATTTAAAAACATGCAAATCCATATATTATTTATGGATATATAAACATGTAGGAAAAACATGCACAGTAATATTAAATTCAGGATAGTGGTTAACTCTGGGGAAGGAGGTAAGGGAATTGGATTGGGGAGGGTATATAAGCCTCACCTTATCTATAACATTTTTTTCTTTCAAAAAAATCAGAAGCAAATAAAAGATTCATATTTGATAAAGGTGGTAAGTATGAAGTATATTATTCTCAAATATTTGTATAGCTGAAATATTTCATAAAATAATGTACCTTAGATAAAATTCTTGGGAATGTAAGCTGAGGTGTCGAATGAGAGCCAAGGCTTATTAAATGCTTACTGTGTGACAGGGTATGCTACACTCTAATTACAAAGACTAAATGAAACAGGTAGACCATGTCCATTTTACAAATGAAGAAACTGAGACTCAGAAATTAGACAAACTCTGTCCATCCAAGGTCACTCAGCTATTAAATGGGAAAGCAGGATTTGAGTATAGGTCTTTCCGAACTTCAAAGTCTTTTCATGTCTTATTCCTGATGACTAGAAGGCTCTTTACTCAGATCTTCATACAGCCTGCTCTCTACCCTCACTCCAGTTTCTGCTCAAAAGTTATTCCTAGGAGAGGCTGTCTTTAATCACCCAAAGCAGAGTTCCTCAACCCTGGGTCATTCTTTATCCCCTTACTTGGCTTTATTTTTCTTTAGGGCACTTACTACTATATAAAATCATATTCTATCTTTACTAGTCTGCCTTCTATTGTATTTACTTCCATATTCTCAATGCCTGGCATATAGTAGCACCAATACATATTTGTTGAATGACTACAGCTGATGTCCTCATTCTCATCTACTTTGTTCTACTGCCACTCTATACAAAAAGACTAAGGACGACTCCTATTACTATAGAAATATACACATATTACTTTTCATCAACAAAAGTCAGTTCAAGTATTTACACAGTAACGAAATTTCTAAACTTACCTCTACTGTAGGATAATAGTTATAATTCCAATACCAAAAGGTTCTGGGTAGATAACCTTTGACTAAATGGTGTTCTGGTACAAAGGGATGAAAAGTTTCTTTTCCAGTGGTATCTCTGGAATCTCCTGCTTCTACACTCATAATTTCCATGCATCTCCCGAGTGCTAAGTCTTCGATGGAGGAACTGTGTGTACATTTTTCTGTTTTAAATGCATCAACAAATCTCTTCAAAGCTTCTTTGCTTAGTACATATCCTGCTCCTCCACTCATGTAGCCCTGCTTTACATAGGGCTTAAATCTTCTCCCAAAGTAAATGGGTTCTTCAGGGTTGTATTTGGAAAGAAGCCATCTCAAGTTGTCCACTACGACATACGTATCATCATCTGCTTTCAAAAACCAATCAGCATCTTCTAAATAATGGTCATAAACATAATGAAAGGCTCTAATTGTTTTCCAGTATAGTTGATCTCTGCCTTCTTTGGTTTTTAATCCCACAGCAGGGAAGTCTTTATTTTCTTCTGAACTCATGAACAACACTTTATTACAACGCTGGGCCCATGTAGCTTTGACGTGTTTGGCCTTTTTCTCCAGATTTTGAGGGCCTGTCATAACCCAGCAAAGAATTCTAACTCTCTGGTAGAGCTTTTCAGCGATGTCTGTGTCCTCATCTATTAAACAAATATTTTTAAAAGTTATATTTACAGAGATATAAAATCCAAATAAATTATATTGAAGAAAGCATTTTCTTAAACAATTTCAGAGACCCTCCTCCTATTTACCCACCATTAGTAATTTAGCTGAAAGAAAGCAAAATTCAACCTAATATGAACTGACGCTGATTTACTGGTTTCATGTCAGTCTTATCTAGGACATCAGTAAAGCTAAGAAAGGTTGACAATGACCTAAATTCTTACCACTTGAACTGTGTGGTTTGCTGATTAAAAGCATCAGCATCACCTGGGAGCTTGTTAGAAATGCATAACCTCAGGCCCCAACACACTGAATCAGAAGCAGCATTTTAACAAGTTCTCCAGTGATTCACAGGCACATTAAGTGCTGCTTTAAAAAGTCTCTGCTTGGCACTTCATAATACAAAGAAAACTTCAGCTGGTTTTCAACAGATTGACAAGAATTTCTCACTGCTCTGAATGCGCTTCTGAAGGACAGGAAAGACATGCTGCTGAAGTGGCAATTAATTTTTGAAGTTCACAACAGTCTGTTGCTATGAATTTTTACAAGTACCCTGAGGTGGCCTTAAAGGATTTCAAGATTATCCCAGTTCAAATCACAGGAGTTAATGCAGGGTTGAGATTACTTCCTGATAATAATATACCTCATTTGAAAATGCAAATCCACCAGTCAGAAACAGAACTGGGAGATGGGATTTCCAAGATTGTCTAGAGCAGTGTTTTCCCAACTACCGGTGTGCAAAGAAATAAGGAGCTTATGCCAGATATAAGGCAATATATTCTTTCATTGAAGGTCTGCTACCAAACAAACAAAAAGTCGACTTAACTAAGCAATGAGCTTAGGGACTTAAACTGATTTACAAACAACCTGGTACAAGCTCCTTACCTGAGTGCAGACAAACACTTTAAAAACTGACAGGCCAGGACCACATTTTGAGTAGCACTAGTCTAGAGTTAAGTGCCCAGTTGTAAGATTCTAGACAAGTGCTTTTCAAACTATCTGTGGTAAAAGAACAATTTTTATTCCCAATAGTTAGACACCTACACTTGGAGAATTACTAGAAAAATAAATACAGCCCTAAGTTTTTCTTTAGATTCAGACAAAAGTACTCTAATTACCATAAAAGTTTCTGCTTACTCCCAAGTAAGCAAAACTTCATTAGCTGTAGACCACAAATCTACAAACCACACTTTGAGTAACAATGCTCTAGGCAGTAGATGAGAAAGCATACCCTTAAAAGTTAAGGTCAAACAGTGAGTTACAAAAGCTCAGTCCTATGAAAAACTAACAGAGGTATGATATGCTAGTTAACTAATTAGGGGGAATAGATGCAAAGGCTGGGTAGCATATGAAAATATTCTCATGCCCCCTGAGTATCAGGAATTCAGAATCCAAAAGGACAGAAGCAAAATCACCCTATTGTTAGTAAGAAAGCATGCATATCTCATATAGTTGAGGAGCTGTCTCTTAGCTATACAGATATACCAAATCCTGAACAGATAGAGAAAACACTATATGCAGGAATCCCCAATCTGTTTCACTTAGGACAACCTTTTCCTCACTGCTGGGATCTGGTATTATAGATACTTCCATTCTTTCAATTATTCATTCATTAATTACTTTGTACCAGGTATGTGCTGGTACAAAAGATGAAAAAATGAATCAGACACATTTCTGTCACTGAGGAATTCAGTATAGTAGGTCAGCTTGACAAGCAAACCAGTAATTACTACATACCAAGAGATGTTATAATAGAGATATGTATAGAGGGTTCAATGTGCTGAAGGAAAAGAAAGTAGTGGCTGATAAATCCTATAGAGCAGTGGCATAGGGACTTGGGTAGAACAGAGAAGAAAGGAGAGAGAAAGTGATAATAAAAAAAATAAGAGATGATGCAGAAAACAGGTGTTTAAACAAATAAAAGCTCACCAAAACAAAGGACAAAAGGCATGGTGAAGTTTGGTTGAGTGCAGGTACATGGCTATAGCCAAAGGCCTGAATTAAGGGAAATGTACTGTGGAATGAGAAGAAGAGGCCTGAAATATGGTAAAGTAGAATTGTTAGAATTTAGCGACAAATGGGATTGAATGCTATATGGGAAGGCAAGTATCTACTATGATTTCGTAGTTTCTGGCCTAAAGAATATAGGAGGAAGAGCAATTATCAGGAGTAGGAAGGAAAAGGAGATTCAACTTACACAAGTTGAGTCTGAGGGGAGTAGACAGACTTTTAGCATGCCCCACATTTTGTGGGCTATTGAGCAGGACAAGTATGTACCTATTAGGTCAATAAATATGAAATGTCCAATTTGAAATCAAAAGTTTAGTTTATTACATCTCAAACAAAAAGCAGTAAAGTTAATCAAGTATGCAACAAAACTATCAACAGAGTGTTGCCATCTTAAGGGGAGCTTGTTTATGCCAGCAGCAAGGAAGCCTGGAAAGCGAGTGGTGATGAAATCATGAAAGGTGTTTTCCACAGCTTGCTGAGAATTGAATATGTTTCCTTGCAAGAAGTGGTCCAAACCCTGAAAGAAGTGGTAGTTGGTGCAAGGTTTATTGAATACGGTGGATAACAGAGAGTTTCCAAGTCTAGCTTCTGTAGTTTGAACAGTGACATTTTTTGTGACATGTGGTCTTGCAAGAGGATTGGCCTGTCTCTATTGACCAATCTTGGCTGCCTAATCACAAGCATCCTCATTATTTCATCCAATTAGTTGCAGTTGAAATCCGCTGTCATCAATTGATCAGGTTGCATGAAGCTGTAGTGGATATCAGTGCTGGACCACCAGACAACATTAGCTTTTTTGGATGAATATTCTGTTTTGGACTGTGTTTCCACACTTCATTTTTATCCGACCATTACGCCAAACATTTGCAATTGTCAAAAAGAATACATTTTTCATCACACATAACAATACAGTATAGAAATTGTTCACCTTTATGTTATAACAGAAAAGAAAGGCAAGCTTTGGGATGATTTCTAACACTCATTTAATTCATGTGGTACCCATCTATCCAGCTTCTTTACCTTGCTGATTGGTTTTAAATGGTCCAATATTATTGGAATAGTAATGTCAAACCTTGCTGCTAATTCGTGTGTAGATTGAGATGGATTCGCTTCCACTACAGCTTGCAGCTCCTCATTATCTACTTTGGTCTCAGGTTGCCCATGTGGCTCATTTTCTAGATTAAAATCACCAGAAGGGAACTTCTGGAACCATCGACATATTGTATTCATTAGCCACATCCTTCCCAAAGACTTCCTTGATATTTTGAGTTGTCTGTGCAGCATTGGTTCCACGATGGAACTCATATTAAAAAATAACACAGATTTTTGACTTATCCAGTGCTTCATAGAAATTGCTCTAAAAAAATTTGAAAGGTAGTCACAAGCCAAAAACAATGTATTTGAAAGAATGAGGATGTACCCTTGCAATACAAATAAAACAAGAAGTGTCAAAGTGAAAATAACAACTGTTATTTCTGACTAATAAACAGTATTTTAGAAAATTGGACATTTCATACTTAATAACCTATATATATGTATAAGCACAAACACCCTTGTTTCTTATTTTTATGTTATAGAGTTGCTTTAGCCTCTGCATGGTAAACACTGTACTGTGATATGCCACCCAGATTTTCCTTTAGGAATAAAGTACATATTTACCCTGGAGCTGAGGGTGCTGCTGAAACTAGAAGTCTCTTAATTCGTTTGGAAGAGTACTTCAGCTAAAGAAACCTGACTCATCCTTATTCACACGTCTTCCAGGTGCAGCTGGTATCCAATGACTAATCAATATTGGCATATGAAGGTCCTTTGCAGCAACTTAGGACAGCTCTGAATGGCTGGCCATCCCAGCGCTAAGATGTGTGCTGACTTGAATTCCAGCTGTACTTTCCCCGCTGCCGAATACTGTTTTCCTTTCCCTTCCTTACACAGGTTTTGACCCAAAAGCAAAGCACTCTCTGATAATCTTCTTTCATGTTCATGTGTCTATCAGAATCTCTCTGCTGAGAAATCTCCTCTGGGGCCTGGCACTTTTAGTTTCCTCCCTCCTTCCCTCCCTCCCTTCCTTCCTTCCTTCCTTCCTTCCTTCCCACTTTGAGAAAGTGTGAAAAGAATGTGTTCATCATGTGCATTTATGGAATTTCTGGTATGCTAAATTCTTGCATATCACAGAGAGCTCTCAAGTACTTATGTTCTAGTTCTCTGAAATAAAAATTAGTTATTTTGCTGAAAGTTATAAAATACATGGGTGATTGCAGCTCTCCTAGGAGCAATAGTGGCAAATAAATTTAGCTGTGGATGTAAGGTTTTGAGATGTATTTTTGTTTATCAAGAGAAAATAAGAGTTAATTGGTCTTATATAAACATGTATTCATGTAGAATACTCTGTACCCTGATGGGTCTTGAGAATGTCACAGAGAATGAATTTTACTGAGAAAACTGCAATCAGTAATTTGAGGGTGATCCTTGGCAGAAAATTCTGAAAGTGCACTGTAGATAGAAATCTTTGGTACCTAAGCAACACTTCTGGAAGGTTACCGATATTAATTACAAGCAAATAAATCTTTCTTATTTCCCAGTGTCTGTAAGAGGAGGGCTACTTGAGCAGTATTTATTTTTTAAAAGACTGGAGATAGATACAGTTGGCCAAAGCCAACTCTGATTTGTCCATTACCTTTATGCAGGATTCCTGCAAATCCAGAACCTATGACTATCACCATCTCTACTAGAATCATTAGCAATAGTTTTACGATTTCTATTTGTCTAAGTTCCTTAATCATCTGACCCTTGCCTATCACTTCTGCCTTTCCCACTGTGCTCCCTTCTTGCCTGTCTTCTGCTACCCCATAAACCATATGTAGCTTCTGATGCTGGGTTGTTCTCTGTGCTCTTGCTACAAGAAATATCAAGTGGTTAACAAGGTGGACCTTGCAGCTAGTCGAGTCCCTCATTCACTCTGCCACTTACAAATTATTAAATATGTGACCTGCAGCAAGTTACTTTGCCTTCTTGTGCCTCAGTTTCCTTATCTGGAAATTGAGAATAATGTAAGTAGTTACCTCATTTTGTTGTGACAAGGATTGAGTGCAGGATTGGTTCATAACAGCTCAAATATTCTTTGGTGTTTTATCATTTAGTAACAATGACATATTCCTGCCTAGGGACTCTTCTGCATTTTTCACTCTGAATCTATTACTGTGTTTATGAGCATACTAAATGTGTGTGCTGAAACATTTCAAATTCTACTTTATGAATATGTATAATAAAAGGTGTTTATTTGATAGAGTACTTGTACATGTACATTATTGCATAATTGTTGACATATTAATGAAAATTTTATTTAAAATGTTCCTGTTGCCTAGAGACAGCATAGGTCCCTAAAAGTATCACTCCCAATTTTGTATTGAGCAATTGAGGAACGTATGTGGATTTATTTCTTCCCATAAACAGAATTAAGTGTGTAGAAGACCTAAAGAAAATAAATCTCTTTCCTCTTATCCTGAATGGCCTAGTACAGAGAGAAAGTGCATATGCTGGACTTCTCTGGTAATAGGTCCCAAGTAAGACTCAAGAGGAGGGACTGATAGGTTCAAGGAAACCGAAGTGCTCATTCACATTCAGTTCCTCTCTCTGGCTGTTATTACCACCCTGTGCTCAGTCATGCTGCTATGGCCATGTCTTATATAAATTCCAGAAAGGCTGCAGGAAGGCTTTAAAATGTAGATACATGTCTTTTCAGAGATTTATGGCACCCTTCTTTGTCTAAGTAATGGACTTTGCATTTTGTATTTTAAACTTACTGAGCATTAGTTAATTGCTATAATACATGCCAACAATGTGACTAAAGCTAATTTCCATTGGATCAATTGTCTGATTAATTGGTTACCAGTTAGCCTCCCCAGGTATAATTTTTCTCTTCTAAGCACTGAAAATAACATCTTTATAGAATCCCCCAAAATGCACACTGTAAGCCAGTTGTCATAGCCCAAAATGAAATTATTTATTCAAGCATTTTATGTGCATCTGAATGTTTGACAGTTGTGGAGAATAGCAACAAAACAAATGCAGGAAAATATTTGAATATAACTTTTCCTCTTTGGACACTTAATTTGCTGTCACACATTGACTTCAAAACCCTCAATGTGATATACAGAATTTCAAAACATTCCTTTTATTTGTTTGTTTTCTTTGATTCCTCATTAGCTTTCCATGACTTCCCACAGACACTGTACTCTATGCACTTTTCTTCACATCTCAATCTTTCTTTTTTATAATTCCTCTGAGAAAAAAAAAATAGCAAACCAACAAAACATGCATCAGTTAACTAAAAGACCACCCACATTTAAATATATATTTCTATAAATATATAAACCCAAGAATATTACAATTCTTTTCTGCTCACTCAACAAAGCAGTCAATATATCTTGCAGCTTCATTATTTTCTTGTTATTCTTTTTCTGTAATACTACTTCAGCCTGGGCCTCCTCATTCTCTGTCCACATTACTGCAATAGATTTCTAACAGGTCTCCCTGTGTCTGGTTTGTCCCTTTACTACGTGATCACTAGGGTCTTCCATTCAGCCTGGCCAATGTAATTCCCCACTTTTATCTTGGCCATTTCTCTGCTTAAAAACCAACAGTGCTTATTACCTATCAAAATGAAATTCTTCAGCCTTTCTATCATAAAGTCAAAGACTAAGTTCTGACTAGGAGGATGTGGGTAGAAGTAATATGCTCATTTTCCTGCCTGGACCACAAAACCTCCCATATCATTCACCACATACTTTATCTCTCCCATCACCTTCTGGCTAAATTTAGAGGGTCCAGTAGAGAACTATAAGGAGATAGAGAATGGAAAAACCAATAGTTTTAAAAGATTAGAGTCCCTGAATAACTTTGCAGTGCAGAACTTCTTGTCCCCACATACCACTCCTATCTTGGACTCGGATATAAGCAAGAAAGAGAAGTCCATTGTGTGAAGACAGTGAGGCTTTGGGGATATTTGTTGAAGCAATAAGCCCATTAGCCTCAAACATACCAGTTCTGTAATAATAGTTTTGCCAATGAAAATCAAAATTAACAAACTTGTGTGAGGTTAATAAGTATGTTTTGAACTTTTTGTATGTAGTTTTTAGAAGTTCCCTTTTGAATCTAATGGGTTTTTATTTTTGTAGTTTGTTAAGCAAGTCATTTTAAATCTTATTTTGGAGCATTTGAAAATAATGTTAATTCATTTTTTATTCATTGGTTCATGCAATAAACATTTATTTAGCATCTATTATGTCCCAGGTACTATGTTTACACAAAGAGGAGAAGAAAAAAGTTTATAATTTTAGTAAAAAAATTAACATAATGGATTATATAACAATCTTACCCTGAGCTCCTTTGCTACCTAATTTTTACATTCAGCATAAAACCTCGATAATACTGTCACTCATCTCAGAATCCCAAGTGACTAGAGTCTCATTTTCAGGCCTTATCTGAGACACCCAGAATTGTTCTGCTGCCTGATTTTTCCTAGGGTTTGATACTAATGAAATAGGTTTTTTTTTTTGTCACTAATTTTGAAGGAAGAATTCTCTTTTACTGAATTCCCACTCTTGTACAAATTCAATATAGATTTTCTTTTGCAGGCTCTCTTTATTTTAAGCATTCCTTTTCAAATCTTGGGCACTTTGATGGCAATGCCATAGTAAAGAAAGCATCTCTTCTCCCTTCTGTCAGGTGAGTTTTTGAAGTTAGATAATTAGGTACACAGACAGAGAAAGGAAATCATGTCTTAGTACATGGCTCCACCACTGAGTCAGTGTGTAATTCATGACCAGTTCTACTTCTAACCATCCTTCTTGCTGCCATTTGATAAAGTTTATCTCTTACCTGAGGGCTTAAAACTGGCATTGACTGGCTCGCCACTTTTTACTCCACATTTTGGGCAAAATATAGGAATTTCAAGAAAGTCTTGACATTTTGTTTCAAAATTCTGTTTTGTTTCCTAATAGCACCAATAATTCATTCTTCACATTTGCTGTAATTAGAAAAAATATGCGTACAACATATGCTAAGAACTTTAGATTTGACTCTTAGTTTAACTAAAATAAAATGCTGACCTCATGGGTTACTGAGCTCAGTTAATATTATTCTCAGGTGTGTGTAAGACTGTTAAGCAATTCTTCATAATATTCTTTCACACCCTTTCTAAGGGTTAGGGTGGTGGTTGAGGAATGTCAAGAGATGTCAAGAAAGAGGAGGAGGGGATGAAAGAAACCTAGTGGCTGGTTTCTGAGCCTGGCCCTGGAACCAGCCAGACTTTAAAGCTGCAGGCACCAGCCATCATAGGCACCACTGCTAACCGTCTTTGTTTTTCCTGTATTTTAATGGGCTCAATAAGATGACACTTATCATATTGTACTGCCATCTAGGCTTTTATAAAAAAGGAAGAAAATTAGTACTGGGAAAGAGGAGTGAAGGATAGGGAAGTATAAATGGGAAGGAATGGGTGAAAGTTAATTAAAAAACAAAGACAACAGAAGAGATTGAAAAGTAAGAGGAAATAGGATTTATAGATGAGGTCAGAGAAAGAGCTATGAAAGACATTAAATTGTTGGTGGGATCAGTCAGTAAGAATCCAATATTACAGTCAAGTAGTTCCTTGTCCCACCTAACCAGATGTTGTAGAGATATAATACAGCAAATCCCGGAGTTTCTCAGAAGGCAGCTGCTCTGCAGATAAGAAAGCCCCATTATTTCATGTTATTATTTTCCTTTCATGTTGGGCGGAGGTACCGGTGACAGTTGGAGTCTCCTTTCAGCCAAATAGCTCCCATATGCTACATATGCTGCTGCTGATTAAAATCCTATGGAAGATTCAGGCTGTATCTGGAACAATAGCAGTCTGAATTCGATTTATCAGTCTTCTGGGGAAGCAAAGATAATCAAATTTCCCCCTTCAGCAACTTTGGGACCAAGCCATTTGCTGAGATGACAATGGATGTGAGTCGCACACTTTCAGTTTACATACCTGCTGCCTGTTAATCACAGTTTCTTAACATTTTGTGAGGTTTTTTTTTCCTTCCCATTCATATTTTATGGGTTTTGTCATTTAAAGGCAAGGGCACTTCCGTGAAAACTAGTTACAGAAACATGCATGGAAGATTAGGAAGATCTATAGGGAGATAAAGTTACGGATGATATGAGGAAAAACAATCTTTAGTCAGAAATTTGAGTTCCAATTTGCTTTTTATTTTCTTGGTGTGTTCCCTGTATAAGTGGATTGAGCCCTCTGAGCTTTGATTTCTTCACCTGTAAAATGGATGATGATATTGACATAGAGGGTTGCTGTTGTAGATCAAATTACATAATTTACCTTTGGTGTGCTTTCTGGAAAAATCTAGGTAGTGAGACCTGCAAGGAACTCTCAGCATAAATGCTCCACTGAAACCCCTGCACTGGGACTTGACCAGACTTTACATGGCTCCTAATAGCCTAAGCCCCTGTCCCTCGGACAACCCAGCCCCCCTTTTGAGTTCCTGTCTAGAAAAGCTCTAGGCTGTCAAAAGAGTTTTCCTTTTGTTATAGCCAACACCTGATGCTAGGCCTCCCTTTCCTGGGGTATTTATTTAAAAAGGCTTACAACTGTGAATCCATTCTCTGTCGTTTTGAAATGTATATATATATATCCTACAACACAGGAGTATCCTTCTCAAGGACCAAGAAATCCATTCCTTTGAAATGTAATCATCACTAAGAAGAGGGCCTCTGTCTCCCAGGTTCTGTGGGAGGATAGACTTCCTACTTTACTAAGTGCCAGCCAGCAGACACAACTGCCCCTGATGGCACTTACACTGACCAACTCTGCAATCTTTTACTTGAGTCCTTGCTTTAAAATGTCCAGTCACCTCTGTGAAAATCAGAATGTGGCTCGGCATTTTCCCCTGTTAGCTATTACTGAATAAAATCTGTTTTCAGTGCTTTAACTACTGTCCAGCTTTGGTTATCTTTGACAGTAGAGACTGGCTTTGTGCTAACACTTACCAAACCCTGTCCCCAGATCTCTTTTCATGGAAAGT
Source organism: Lepilemur ruficaudatus (assembly GCA_963574885.1). NCBI lineage: Eukaryota > Metazoa > Chordata > Mammalia > Primates > Lepilemuridae > Lepilemur > Lepilemur ruficaudatus. Next base: position 86,390 of record CAUYRT010038205.1, on the reverse strand, counting down.
ACATGTGTTTATGGATGTGTGTGTTTGTGTTCTGAAGATGGTGAGGTTAAGCCTTGTCAGGAAAGGTCATGGGAAGAAATTAGGAAAATATGGTAAGCTTGTTTGTTTTCTGAATCTGGTATAGGGGAAAAGGTCTGAGGGTTAGTTTCTGCTCATAATTTTTTAAAAGTCACAAATAGAACTTAAACAAGTTTTCATTATTTTAGCTTAAATCAAAATGAAATTTAAGGTGGATCTAGCTTTAGGCAATGCTGGATCCAGGGATCTGAAGGATGAAATTAGGACTCTATTCCTTCCTCTAGATCACCCTGTCCAATAAAATACTCCATGATGATAGAAATGGTCTATATCTGAACCATCCAAGGCAATTGTTACATTTGACTATTGAGTACTTGAAGTGTGGCTAATGGCAACTGAGGAAATGAAGATTTTAATCTAATTTGAATGAGTTTGAATGTAAAATGCTACGTGGTAGCTACTCTATTAGAGAGCACATCTCTAAATCATGTTGTGCTTGTCTCTTCTTGGCTTTATTCTCAGATGGACTGTCTCCATGTGGTATCAAGATGGCTCATGGAAGCTCCAGACATAGCTAGTTATTAAAAATTACGATCTTATAGAAGGAGAAAAACCATCCCTTCTTCATTAGCCTTGTCAACCCCTGAAAAGGATTCTACTTGGCTTTGCTTAGGTAAATGCGTGTAGGTGGATGGACACTCTCACAGTCCAGTCTGCTGTAAGCCATTCAGTTCACTGTCCCAGAATTGTTCTGAGGTCAGGTGGAACAGTTGCCAAATGGAGGTTAAAGCAGAAGTGGAAGGACTTTGTGAAAAAGGACAAAAGTGGAAACACCTCATGGCCTTGGTGACAAAGTGCCACACAGCATTAATGACTGGAATATTCTCTCCGCAGACAACCTGAGGTCCTGTTCAGGCAGCAGCAAAAACCATACAATTTATGGAGTGAAGTTTTCAAAATATTATCATCATCATCATCATCATCAGCAGCAGCAGCAGCATCTGAGGTGCAGTCGAGAAACCTCATGTGTAGAGAGTCCTAAAAAGGGTAGGAGAGTAAAAGGCCGGAAAAACATGAAGACTGTCACGTGGCTGCTGCAACTGGTATTCTGCTTCACAGCTCATGATGCACATTATCCAAGAACTCCCCAAAATAGCATGAGTGGGGTGGGGTAGAATACCTTCAACTAAAGGTGGGCGTTAAATACAGGAAATAAGACTTCACTATTCATGTGACAATGTCTGTATTCAAAGCCTGGTAAAGCTGAGACATTTGGGTCACACATTCAAGCACTTGGAACTATTAGGTACTCAAATTTTATCTGCCATTTCCAGCACAGACAGACATACACACACTACGTTCACTTCTCCTTGAATAAGTACAACATCTTTTTGTGCTTTATTGGGTAGTATAAAGAGACATGATAGAGTTAAATTCAGGATTTAATGTATCCTTTAGAACTATGAGGATTCATTTTCTGAAACCCTATGTGTTACAAAGATTCATTATTGAGAATGTCAGAAGCAATTCTATAGACCAGGATTAATATTCAGCATTGTATAACAATACAGTATATCAGTTGTTAAAATATAAAAATGATTTTGGACCAATTTTATACAGCAACTTTCCTAATTCTCTCAAGTTTTCTCCTATCTGTTATTGCTTCATTTCTACCTCTTGCCACAGTCCAGCAATTAAAGTTTTAATTCCTGATGTAGACAGGGGCTTCCAGGTCCAAGATAATATTCTAAACTATAAATAGCTATGTTCCGACTGGCCAGTGCTCATTTTTCCCTACTGAGTTTCCCTAAATTCCCTATTGCTAAGTACCCATCTTTGAATTCCCAAGGAAACCCAAAATAACCATTTCATGCTCGACCAGCATTTTACTTTATGTGTGTCTAGTCATTCACCCAAGTTGTTACTTATTGGTTTATCACATCATTTTTAAATCCTCTTGTGACCACAGAAATAATGTAATGAAATATTTCAAATATGTTGCCATATTTGGAAATCCATAAATTCCTTGCTTTAGAGCAGATGAATACAGTGAAGAGAAGGAGTTAAATTTGAATTTGTAGTGATGTGGATCACAGTAGCAATTGGAGAAAATACAGCAAGTTGGCCAGCAGACCAAGTCTTATGTGAAGACCACTGCCGTTGGTAGCTGTAAGTTACGGTCATGATCAAAAAGTACGGCTAGATAGGGAGTACAAACACCTCAGACAAAAAGTGATCGATAGGCTCCATCATTTCCAAGCATGTAGCATCAAGTCCCTTCCTTCAGGTGACCATAGGGATCACAGGTAGAGAAATTTGTGGTGTGATAAATGTGCCTGTGCATGCATATGTTTGTGTGTTTATATAGTCTTAACATAATTATAGTTACTGGCTTACATAGATTTGTTCAGTTAATTCCTTTTCAAATTGTAATGGAGACTTTTGTGGAGGTTGAGTGATGAAAGCATCTGGAAAAATGTTGTGGCCTTAATTCAAGCCAGATTGGATCGATAGTTCTAAAGACAAAACTATAGCTATTACCAAGCCAAAAGTCTGGAGGGAAACAGAATTTTGCAGTTTTAGGCCACTGGGAATAAGAAAACATTGTTTTACAGTGTGTTGATGGTTTGAATTTTTGACAGCTGCTCCAGTATGAGTCTCAACTCTTCTGCCAGCTGACAGACATATCCTGCTAGAGATGAAGCAGTGGCTTCAAATAGGTTTTTGACTTCTTTAGACCATCTTGCCTCTTTCCTCAAATACAAATCAAAATCTAGCAAGGTGACTTTTGTCTTTTCTACCTCATTATCCTAAATTGTGAAGAAAGTTTTGAGATTGTAAATTCCAAATGTGAACATTTCGGAGATCAAATTTCTATAACTCACAGTCATGCCGCAAGACAATAATACATGAGCCAGCAACTTAGATCTATGTTCCTTTACTTAGATTTGTTTGCTAAGAAAAACTATGGCAACTGCTGTGACTTCTGAAAGTCCAAACTCAGATTTGAGAGCATTTAGTATTTAGGCAAGTGGTAGAGCAGCAAACTCATTTTGAGTAAGATATTTAAAGAAGGAAGTACCATATGTCATCAGCTGGCGTAATTTAACTTACAAATCACATGTTGGCAAGAGCTAGTTGGCAGCAGATGGCTGAACTCTTCTGTGTTTCAGACCCCAAACCTATGCTTTCCCATTTTGTGTTAGAAATCTAATTAAAAGCCTTTTTCTCACCATCAGATTAATTATAAACAAGCCTTTTTATCTGGTAGGAAACTGACCTGTGTTTAACAAGCTTTCCCCCAAACCCTCTATTTTCCAAGATATTCTTCAAGAAGTATTTTTTCCCAATTGATTTACTCAAACAAAATACACACAATCTTTTTTTCTTAAATCTAATGTCCTACTGCTTAGGCCAAATATGAGTCACTTATTTATCAATTAGGACATAAACTGCTATTAACTGAAGACTACTTGCTAATTTAATTTCAGTACCTTTGGATAATTTGGTGAAATTTGTTGAAAGACAACTCTCTTCCAGTTTTATAATTGCCATTGCAAAGAGTGTTTTATAAAGCCTAATTTTAAAGTGTTTTATCATATGGTAGCAAAATTAATATCAGAAAAAAGGACATGTGTTTCATTAATTTGCCTGTCACTCCCCTAGTTTATGGTGAGAGGACTGACACTTCTGGGCCATCTGTTTGTATATAACCTAAAAAAGCTATACGTGCCAATGGACTGACGTATTTTGACAGAGTAACTCCACAGGCGTGTGCTGAATATTTCAGTAAGTGTTAGGTTATTTCCCCAAAGAATTTTATCATTATTAGATTAATTCTTTTTTATTTTTTAATTTCATTATAAATTGACAAATTGTAGTTATATATTTTGGGGGGTACACAGTGATGTTATGATATATGTATACAATGTCGAATGATTAAATCAAGCTAATTAGCATGTCTATAAACCTCAAATGCTTATTATTTTTTTGTAGGGGGAACATATGAATGTACAAAATTCAAGAAAAGCAAGTGCTGTAAAAGGGGGGGGGGGAGGTGATGTGTGACTATTTCTTTCCCATCATACAAAGGAACTGTGTGTTTAGTGGTTATGAAAAGAGGAAGTTATCTTCTGGCTTCTGCTTAGGATATGAAAAGCTGGAAAAAGGCATCATTTCTACCCTTACAATATAAAAAAATTAGATAATATGCAAATTCACAGATGTTCTCAAATTCATCACAGAACTGATGTTATGAGACAACCAACTAACCTAAAATCTAAGGAAAGATATACACCTGAAAGGTGAAACAGACTGTGAGCATTTGCTTTCCTGGAGTAGATGCTGGACCCCAAAAAATATGTTCAGAAGAATTCAACTAAAATTTTTGACAAATTGATGAAGGCTGACTTTGGTCTAGCATGAGTGTATAGAACCCCTGGGAGCTGTAGTCACAAGGGAAAATTGCACATAAGTGCATGATCTCTATAGACCTCACTAAGTACTTACAAGAGAGATTAGGAGCAGGGTGAGAGACCTGAGAAAGCCTCCATCTTGGTGCAGGCGTAGAGGAGGAGAACAACAGATGTTGTAGAAAAGGCATAAAGCCTCACCTAGAATTTTCTACCCTATCTTCTCTATGGAGTAAAAGACTTAAGCTTCTGTGGAAAGGGCAACAAACACTTTCACCCGTAGACTAAAGTGAACATCTATTGCAGATGGGTGAAGGAGACACAAAAACCAGAATGAAAGAGAACAACCCTCCTGGCTCTCTTTTCCCACCCTTCTCTATCAAGCTAGTGAGTGACCTATAACAACTAACCGCTGTATAAGGCTGGGGGAAGGGCAAAACAAGGAGGGAGACTTTCCTAGGCACAGGCACAGCAGAAAGATCTAAAACTGAGGAAAGAGCTGACATTGAGAAAAAAACTCTTTGAAAAACCATGTCTCACTTTATGCACAGTGTAACAGCAGATAAATTTGAAGCTTGTGGTGCCCTGAGTGTAACCATAGAAACCAAAACAACAAAAAATAAACTCAGCTCAACTATTGACTAAATTGACACAAACCCCTAGAATAAAAATAGAAAAGACATGCCTGTTTTCACTCACAAATATGATTTATACTTGTTTCTATGTTCTTCAAAATGTATCCAGCTTTCAACTAAAATGCAGGATACACAAAGAAGGAAGAAGAAAAACTAACAAACAAACAAAAACTGTCAAGAGACAAAAGTATCAACAGAACCAGATTTGAATATGATCCCTATGTTTTAGTATTAACAGAAAGGGAATTTAAAATAAATTTGAATAATCTGAGAAAGACTCTGGAGGAAAAGGTGGACAGCATGAATGAATAGACAGAAAATTTCAGCTGAGAGATGGTGTCTTAGTCCGTTTTATGTTGCTATAACAGAACACTATAGACTAGGAAATTTATAAAGAAAAAAGTTTATTTAGCTCACAGTCCTAAAGGATGGGAAATCCGAGAGCATGGTACCAACATCTGGTGAGGACCTTCTTGCCATGTCATAAAATGGAAAAGGGCATCTCACGATGACAGGGCAAGAATATGCATGTTAGCTCAGGTCTGTCTTTCTCTTCTTATAAATCCACCTATGTCATCATGCAGTTCCACCCTACTGACCTTATCTAATCCTAATTATGTCCCAAAGGTCCCACCCCCAAATACCATCAATTTGTGAATTTTTGGCTTAAATTTTGAACACATAGAATTTTGCAGACACATTTAAACTGCAGGAAATGGAAACTATGAGAAAGATTTAAATGGAAATGCAAGAAATTAAAAATAGTTATAGAAGAGAAGAATGCCCCCTGTGATGATTTCACCAGTAGAATCAATACAGTAAAGAAAAGAAACAGTAAACTAAGAAATAGGCCAGGTGAAATCTTGCAGATTGCCAAGCATAAAACAAACAATATAACAGTCCATCCAAGAGCTGAGGGGCAATATTAAATTGTCTAACATAAATGCAGGTAGAATTACTGAAAGAGAAGAGAGACAGACTGACTGAGCAGAAGAAATATTTGAAGAGATAATAACTAAGAGTTTTTTAAAATTAATAAATTTAAAAACAAAACACAAGTCCAAGAAACTCATAGGACATAAAGCAAAATACACTCCCAAACACACCTAGAAGCATAATATTTGAACTGATATTACTCAAAGAGAAAGAGAAAATCTTGAAGGAAGCCAAATAAAAAAGTACATATTGCATTCAAAGAAATGAAAATTAGAATAGACTTCTTATCATGAACTATGAAATCTAGGAGACAAGGGAGTGACCTTGTCTATTTTAAGTGCTGAAGAAAAAAACCTGTCAACCTAGATTCTATAATCCAAGAAAATATTTTCAAAAATTGAAGTAGAAATAAATACTCTTTCAGAAAAACAAGAACTGAGAGAATTCATGATTACCGGATCTATGAAATATTAAAGGATGTTCTTCAGAAATAAGGACTAAGATGCCAGATGAAAACTGGGATCTATGTTAAGAAAGAATGCCAGAAATGGCATCATAAAAAATGTATAAAATTCAGTTTTTTATTTTTAATTGCTCTAAAAGATAGCTGTCAGAAGCAAAAATGATATTAATTTATTGAATGTTTATGGTATATGTAACATAAAATGTATGACTAATAACACAAAAGATAGAGAAAGAGTTGAAATTATACTCTTGTAAGAACCTTACAATACATGATTAATTAAAGGTATACATTGTAGACTTTAGGGCAATCACTAAGACATTTAAAAGAAGTATAAATAATAACACCTAATTGGAGATAAGATAGGGGGTTTTAAACTATTTCAATAATATATTATGTAAACTATGTAAACATACCAAATAAAAATTAATATTTTTCAGATTGGATAAAAAAGTAATGCCCAACTATAACCTGTCTGTAAGATCTACTTTAACTATAAAAAATTAGATAGGTTAAAATAAAAATATGAAAGAGATACTACATTTCAACAGTAATCAAAAGAAAACTAGAGAGGCTAGTATCAGACAAACTAGACCTCAGAACAAGGGATATTGCCAGAGACAATATAACAATAAAGGGGACAGTTAAACGAGAAGACATAATTCTAAATATGCATGTACCTAACAATAGAGCTTGATAGAATAAACAAATCCACAAGTAGAATTGGAGACTTCAACTCTCAGTATAGATAAAATAAGTAGAAATAAAATAAAGAAATAGAAGTCCTTAACAACACTATCAACCAAATGGATGTAGGAGATGCATTTAGAACACTCCACACCACAATAGAACACACATTTTCTTCAAGTGCATACGGAACTTTCACCAAACTAGACGTTATTCTAGATAGACCAATATAAAAGAACAGAAATCACACAAGGTATGTTCTTGGGCTAAATGGAATTCAAACTAGAAACCAATAGAAAACTATCTGAAAAATCCTCAAATGTTTGGAAATAAACACCCTGCTCAATAGTCTATTGTTCAAAGGGAATGTCACAGGAGAAATTAAAGCATTTGAATTAAATGACAATGAAAATTCAAAATGTCAAAAATTAGGGAATGCATCTAAAATAATGTTTCAAGGTAAATTTATAGCTTTTAATGCTTTTCTTAGAAAAGAAGCAAATTTTAAAACAATGATTTAAGATTTCATTTTAAAAAATGAGAAAAAAAAAAAAAAACAAGAAAACTAAACCCAGACAAGTATAATGGAGGGAGTAATAACAATTGGAGCAGAAATCAATGAAATTGAAAACAGAAATGTAATAGAGAAAATCAATGTAAACCAAAGCCAGTTATTTGAAAATATCAACAAAATGAGTCAATCTTCAGTCAGACTAAGCAAGGAAAAAGAGGTAAATCACATATTGTAAACATTGGAATGAAAGAGGGTATATCACTATTGACCTTATAAACATTAAAAAGATAAGCAGAGACTACTATAAAGAACTCAGTGCCCATGAATTCAACAACTTATGTAAAATGGACAAATTTCTTGAATGATACAAACTGCCACAAATTATTCAAGAAGAAATAAATAAGCTAAATAAATCTACATCTTTTTAACAACCTGCCCTTTGCTTCAAAGAAAGACGCTCTTTTTTTCATGGCTGTTTGCTATTATATAAAAACATTTTTGAAAAGTAATCAGGAACAAAGACAGTGCCTCTGCTTATAAGATGTGCAGAAATGGGCCCATGGAGAATTGCCTCCTGATAGGATTGAGATAACTCAAGGATGGGTGAAGTTTTATAGACTCTACTTCTCCTTATATCTTACATGTAGCTCTCCAGAAGTTCCAAAAGGAAACTGGGAGCTTGGCAGTTTTCTAGATCTTCTCATTTTTGGATAGTCTTGAACAATTTCTGTCTCTTCAGCAGGGGAAGACTGCAGTAAACTCTGCTTTTTAGTTGTTTCCTATTTAGCTTTTAATTCTTTGCCCCATGTAGCTTAATCAAGTATAACAAATTGAAATCCTGCAGCATCTGACATACTTTTCTGGGCCTCTCTTTCTCTCCAGGTTCTGGGATTTTTACATTGTGGATATAGTGAAAACTCCATTTTTCTTTGTGTCTTTTATCCCAAGAGATTGCTCAAAGCTCTGTTGTAGAGCTTTATAGAAGCCCTGAGACTCCAGGGTCAGAGTCAAAGGAAAAGGGACAGTAATAGCAACAGCCCAGAGTATCACAGCATAATTTTCAGTGCCTGTTCCCCAAACCCTGATGTTCAGAGGACCAGGTGACTTCTGTACACAATAGAAGTGTGTAACCCTCTGACTTGGTTCTTAGCATTTAGCCCCATTCCCAGAAGTGGCCTGGGAGGAAACAATGGCAAACAGAATGTCTGCTGACCTGGCTATGGTTCCAGAGTCTCTATGATCTTGGCTCCTCACATTCTCATACATTCAGCCAGTTGCTAATCCCTTAAATCTAATGTTCATTATTTTCCTTGTATTTCATCTGGCTTTTCTACTTTTGCTGGAGCTGCTTGCAAAATGCTTCAAGTTAGCCACACTTAGCCATTACGTATTTGTTTCTTGTTTATTTTCCATCTCTGTTGGGAATGTAATTCAGGTTCCTTTGGCTTATTCTCTTACAAAAACCCAGTGCCTTGAAGAGCACTTGGCAACTGGTAGACATTCAATAATGTTAAATAAATCGGTAGCTGAATTCAGATAAGTAAAAATAAAACCACGATTTAAAAATTTTGTTTTTTTAATCTGGATGCCTACTGGCTTATATCTAGCAGTTTTTATGTCTACTCATATCTTTGTTGATATATGTTTTCTCAGTATAATATCCATGTGCATATTTTCAGGACATGGGTTTATTAGTACATGGTTATGTCTTTAGATTTAATCAAGAGGCGATGCATGAATGTTCTTTGAGTTTGGAAATAGTCACATTTTTCCCTAGGAGCTAAAAGAAGGTGTAAATAAATGGAGATTATTTCATTCACATGTCTGCTTCTTCCCATTTTTTGTAGAGTACTTTCAACTCTCTGCAGCTTTGTGCTTGCTGTCTTCTTCCTTTGATCAAAACTGCACTTATTTTGGATCCAGTTAAAAGGTCACCTTTTATAAGAAGTCTTCTGAGACTTTTTCCAGGTGACTCGGTTACTCTCATCTCTGTGCTTTCACAGCTCTGTGGAAGTTCTTTTGTTAAAGCACTTTGTACATTGCCTTTTAGTTATTTGTTTACATGTCCCGCTTCCTGCCTAATTACAGAGCTCCTTACGTGAATATCTTTGTATCCTTTGTACCTGGCACATGGTCAGGCACAAGGAAGTATCTTAGAAAATGTTGGCTGGCTGCTGTATTAAGCTTAGAATGTTAATTAGCTTAGGCGTAGGTACATTTTAGAAAGACAACAAAATGAAACTTTATAACTTTGAAATTTTAGTTAGTAATTCTCTGTGAATAAAAGCTACTGTGACAATAGAGAGGTCTTTTCAGGGCCACTGGACTATATTATTTTGTTTATTCCAGAACTTATTAACTTTCAATCCTTTTTCATTAACTGATATCCTTGGAATCAGCCTTAATTTTCAGAGGTGGGGCTAGTGGTGTCATTTAGATGCTGTAATTTTAAGGGAAACTGCAAGACTCTCCTCTCCCTAAATCGCCTGTATTTGTATTTGGAATTCCACACATCTGTTGCCTTGTTTGAGCTCTGCAGTCATGCTATATACTAATCTTTAAAACAGAAATACTTCTATGTAGGGACATGCATCAATTTATTAACCAGATAATTGCTCTTCATGAAATAAGAAACCTGGTCAGGTGGGAGCTCTGTGTACCTGGAGAGGGGTAGGAACAGCAGGAAGGAAAGAGCAGACATAGCAAGGATGGCAGCTGGGGACACCAAAGACCAAAGTGAATTACTGACAGCTTTGTCACAAATTTAATCTTCCCTTGGGATGCTATTTTTATATTTTATTGTCTTAATCTACCAAAAAGGAAAAGGTGATGCAAATAGTACTCTAAATATCTTGTTTATTTAGTGGAATATTATATATACTATATTATGATCCAAATGGGGAAAAAGTTGGGGTTTCCAAAAGTGTAGGGAGGCCATTTAATATAGGAAGCAACTTACAGAGATGAAAATATCTCAATATTTTCTATTTCTGATTTAACCATTCAAATCACATATAAAAATCAGAATTATCTGATTTTTGCTCTTTTTACCACCAAATGGTAAAAATTATAATAGTTTTAAGTTAAATCATCTGATTATCTATGTCTTTCCATTTGCTTGTCATAGGTAGATGGCAATGTAAGTATCTTGGGCCATAAGTACTTCCATTTGGCATGATGTTGCTCTATGCTTACAACAGAACATACTTTTGTAAACAGACTGCTGAAGGATATAGATACAGGTAAAAGGGTGATATAGTTCAAGGCTTATGTACGTTGGCCACAGCTCAAATTAATATTACAAGCTTTGGCTTTGTATGTGCTTAGAATATGTAACTATGTATTTCATATACATGATAAAATTAACCCTAAGCTTCTAAGAAAAAATATGTTTTTGCACTGAAGAATTTGTTTAGCAGAGAACTCACTATATCAAGGAAGTCGGTGACAACTAAACCAAGGGCCTTTTGCCAGTTCTCCTGCCTGATAATACATGGAACTTGAACTCACTCTACCTTACCCAGTCTCTTTCATTTCCTGGTGGAGTGTGAAGGAACTCACAATCCTCACCTCTAAGAGACAGAAGAGTCTAGGGGTCTGAAGCACGGACTCCAGACTTTGGCTTTTAATAAGTATGATCTTGGGCAAGACATCTAATCCCAGATTCTGTATACTGATCTCTAAAAGTGAGGTTTAAAAACAATACTTACCTATTAAGTTGTAATGAGTGTTAAATAAGATAATGTAGACAAGGCACAATAATGGCAGACAATAAACACATAGTATTAGTTGCTGTTACTATCATAGTTAATGTAGTAGTATTCCCACTTCCATTAACCCCATGTTTCCATGAAGGGAAAAGAAATCCTACTTCACTCTCCTAGAGAAAAAAATTATGGTGGGTTAGAGAACTTCTATCCTTCTGTTTATTTCTACCCGTGGGTGGGAGAGTGTGTAGTTTTATTAGGAAGATTCTTCAATTCTTAATGTGTCCAGCTCAGCTCCTTCTTACTTTTCAGATATGGTTTGCCCACAGGACATAAAATCCTGGTGTTCTCTCCACCAAACCTACCCCAACAGATGAAGCTTGCTGTTGTCTAACTGTGCCAATGTCTAATGTAGGATGAAGTCTAAACAAGTCTATTTTAACTGCAGATTTTGAGCCCCCTTCTGCAATAAGCTTTATCAGTGGTGTGATAATATTATTTCCACATGTCTAACTTTCCTCTTTTGCTATTTGTTTTGAAGTTCAATGAGGAAGATAAAATGGCTATTTATTTGCCTTCCAACTCCCCCAAGTTTTTGTTTTCTAAGTCACTGCCGTGTTCTTTGGTGCTGTTAACTGCAGTTCCCACCATGGAATTCCTTTACATTTTGAGCCTTAGGCAGTTTTCTCCATCTGCCAGCTGCTCCCTTGCCAGGAAGTGGCCATTGCCCCTATTGGACTCTGCCAGCAAATGCCTTTGGCCTGGACCCATCACAGCTACCAGGCTGATGTGAGAGATGGTGCTGCCTTAGACACTTTTTCAATGTTTGCTTCTGCCACTTCCACTGTTGCCATGACAGAGACGTGGGCACCTCGTGTGACCAGCACCAGGAAGGCACAAGCCATGCTTCTCAAGAAGCAGTATTGTCTAGTCCCAGACATCATGGCTAGGCCCCAAGAGCTCTCTTCTGCAAGAGAAGTCAGACGCTTCTCCAAATATTCAGTAGATGCGTTGTGTTTAGTCTGTCCCACACTGCAAAACCATTACTTTTCCATTCCCATGTAGATTTCCCAATTGGATGCGAAGATTTTCTCCTTACAAGCACTGCCATTATTGAGTATGCACACTAAATCCTTCCCTTTTGGGGATCCTCTCCCCTATAGTGAGAAGAAACCTCCTTCCTTCTGGAGTTAGCTCACAGCTGCTGAAATCAATACCCTGGTTAGGGATTGTGAGGCCAGAAGCAAAGATATATTGTCAGTCATGCAGGAGTTTTAATCATGCAGAATTTTTGGTCATGCATGTTTTGTGCAAACAGCTGCTGCATTTTTAGTTTTGAACTTGGCAGACCTTATCTTAAATATGCTTTGCCAAAAGTTGTGGCTCATTTGCTTTATTTTTCTCTTCTTACAATTGGAAAAGAAGAAAGGGTCAAAGAGAGAGCTAAAGTGAGGTCAATATGGAGTTGAACCTTTAGCAAATGACAGTGTTTACTTATCAGCGTCAGATGTTTTTGAGATGTTTGTGTAGTCAGTTCCAATTTGGTATGTATGTATGCATGCATGCATGCAGCAAATCAGCCATAGGTTTTAACAGAGTACACAATCATGAAATTAATGGCTTGTGATGGTTAGCTAATGCCTGGGGAGATTCCTGGTCTATAAAATGTACCTACATATGCTCCCTTGCAACCCTGTAGTGGTGTTTATTTCCTTTCTTAACATTTCTTACGTCAAATATCCTTCTTAAAATCGTGCCCTACCAATTGATTTGTTTACTTTAGTTTAGAAAATAAGGAAGAGGATTTATGACTCATGAGACTCAAAAGTCCCCATTCCTTTTGGTTGCGATTCATTTTTTGGAAACTGTAACTGCCGTGGACATAGTTCTTGTGGTCTGTTTTACTGAACCTTCTTTCTATGCACAGTTTCTCCTCCCCTGTGCACTCTCCATATTACCATTGGTGATACATAGATATTATTCTGACCATGCCACACTCTGCTGTTTTTAAACACTTGCTGGTTTCTAATATCCAACAGAATAATTTTCTACTCTTTCTCTTGGTATAAAGGGAAGGCCCTTCAATGCCTAGCATGGGACTCTTTTTACCTTCCTTCCTGGAGTGTCTCTTTCTTGTCTCCCCCTCACGTCTTCCTCACCCTTCCCTCTCCTGGTGCCCATAATTATAATTAAATGTTCTTTTTGGAACATATCGTTTACTTTTACGCCTCTGAGAATTTTCTCTGACATTTGCCTCAGATATTACCTTAAAATTCCCTTCTTTCCCTTGCTTGCTTGGAGAATACTCATCCTTCAGAACTCAACACAAATAATATCTCATTATGAAGTCAGTCCTCCAGTTACTTGTACAATATCGCTCGGTTTGCATGTTTGTCTTACCAACTAGTTGTGAGCCCTTCAAGAGTGAGATAGTAATTTATTTACAAAATTCCTTCCCAGGACTTATGCTTATCATATTGGGGAGGGAGGGAGAAGAGGAGCAGATGTCTATCTTCCTATAGTACTGTTTGCCATGGCGTTGCCTTTTCTTTCTACTTGTCATCACCGCAGGTATATATTGTCATCTAAGGCCCAGCTGGTGTAGGCAGTGGTCACAATAGGGCCCACTTCTGTGGTATTCAGACCCAAGCTGCTCCCTCCAGTATTGTTAGCCCTTATATTCTGGCTGACCCCTGCTGGTGGTCTCATGCTCAAGCCCTTTCCCTCCTGGGGGCTAAGCTCTGCCCTGCATTGTATTGGTCAATGACTAGCAGGAAGGCTCAAGTGTCATCTGCCCTGCATGGCTCAGATGTGTGGGCTGAAGGCTGGTACTCCATGCAGCTTTCTCCCTGGCTGATGAACTCCTAGGTTCTCTCTCCCCAGTACAAACAAATAAATTCCATTCACCCACATAACAACCCTATGTAGTATATACTATTATTATCTCAGTTTTATAGACTAAGAAACCAAGGAGGGAGACACAAAGTCTAAAGAGCCAAGATTCAAACCCAAGCAGTCTGTCACCAGAGTCCGTGCTCCCAAACCAATGTACCATAGAATCTTTTATGCTAAAGCTCATGCTAAAGTTGGAAGAAAATTAAATGTTTGTTTATTGCCTACAACATGACAGTTAATTTGTGTATATATAATATATATTTATATATTTATTGAATCATTGAGTCATTGAGAAAATGATGGAGCCATGATACAAATCCTGGTTTTGTGACTCTAAAGTAAATGACCTTTTTACTAAATATGACTATTTTTGTGGTTCAGATGCCAAAAGTTGTTTTTGAAGATTTATTTTTAAAGAAAGAGTAACTATTCCCTACTTTACAAAAGTATCCATAACAAAGGTGACTATAGCAAGGATGAATAATTTTAGGCCCTGAAAGGTTTTTCTGTGCACTGACATTTCATCTTCTTTTTTTTCAGGCCATAATACCAAATGCCTCACTTAAGAAAAAAAAATATTATAAAAGAAAGACCAAGATTGAAAGCATCCAAATTTTATTCCAGTGACTCAATCCCCATTGTGTGAAGTAGACCAGAATGAATAAATTGAACTTTGTATATTCAGCAGCTCAATTATTAAACATATCCACAGAACCTCATCTGTCAAATTAACTATGGAGGTTGTTGTTGCTATTGCAGGTATGAGAATTTATTTTTTTGTGCTCTGTCATCATAACTGGTTTTCACTTTTTAAACAGAACATCAGATTGACCCATTAGCAACATCCACTGTCTCCCATAGAATATTTTCATTCTGTACAACGGTATGTGTTTTAATCGTTTAATTTTGTTTCTCACTCAAGTTAAAAAAAAATTATTGAAATCAAAATGTGTAGCATCAAATCACTGTAATTGTTTCAGATAGATTACTGTTGTTAGTACCTAAGTAGAGAGATGTTTCTGTATATTTTTTGTTTTTCTGTTTATTTTGTGAAGCAGCTCTTTTTTTTTTTATTATTTTCTCTTAAAAATGTGTTAGGACGGCCGGGCGCGGGGCTCACGCCTGTAATCCTAGCACTCTGGGAGGCCAAGGCGGGTGGATCGCTTGAGTTTAGGAGGTCGAGACCAGCCTGAGCAAGAACGAGACCCATCTCTACTAAAAAAATACAAAGAAATTAGCTGTACAACTAAAAATATATATAGGAAAATTCGGCAGAGCATGGTGGTGCATGCCTGTAGTCCCAGTTACTCGGGAGGCTGAGACAGAAGAATTGCTTAAACATAGGAGTTTGAGGTTGCTGTGAGCTAGACCAATGCCATGGCACTCTACCCCAGGGAAGAGAGTGAGACTTTGTCTCAAAAAAAAAAAAAATGTGTTAGGTTACAATATTAGTAGATGCTAGAATATTTCTTTTTGTTTTATGACTGGATACTGTTTTTCCAGACTAACTGACTTTCCTGGGAACTCTGATTCCGGCCACAACATGAAAACTGACAATTTTTCTTTCTCGGTTTACGGAAGAGAGCTCACTACACTCATGGAGAGGGGAGAAAGGACCTGACTTTTGGCATGACTGCTTTTGGCCCTATGAACGAATGTTCTCCCAACATTGGAAAGTTGGTGGTAAGATATTGGAGCCATAAATGGGCTATGAGGAATTGCGTTCAATGAAGAAAACAAAATCCCTGACAAGATCCAACAAATGACCAAATCTCAGCATCTGCTGTGACTTGTAAACCCAAATAAAACACTTCTTTGAGTTCTCTGGCACACTGCAACCAAAGGCTTTTCGTGAATGAATACTGTGGCAACCAGATCCACTGGCCATACAAAAACAAACCGTTCATTTCTCATCTCCATACTGGAAGGTTATCTGGCTGGTTTATCAGCGTGACTTCAGAATGTCAGCTGGTTAGCCTATGGTTCATTCAGCCAGGTCATTGTGCCCTGTCAGTGGCAATCACAGAGTTCCATCTGGACAGAGGTAGAACAAATTACTTTCACCTTGAATGTTTTTCTTCTTTTTTTTACAATTTTCAAAGATAAAGACTATTGATATTGGCTTTTGAGAGACACATCTGGTGTGCCTTGGGCTAGAGGCCAGATCTTTCTGCTGTTGAGTTTTTGTACCACTGTGCAGGCTTCAGTATTTCAGAATTACTATGCATTTGATAAAATTGACTTTTCTAAAGTTTTAGGGAGAATCTTTTGCTTAGTGCAGCTGAGTAATTTCAGTCCAATACTAAAGATGACACACTGAATATAAGAGAAGTTAAGTGATCGAGCCAAGGTTGCACAGCTAGTTCCTAATAGATCTGGAATAGAACCAAGATCCTTTTGCTCTTTGTCGGGTATTCTTTCTTTGATATCACACTATTTTTAAGGATGTTTAAAATATTTTAAGATAAAATTGGTATTTGAATCTGCTTAAACCAGACAACTCTAATTGTTCTCAAATATCCATTATCCTCTTCTTTTCTAGTAATAGAATCCCTAATTTTAACTTGGCACATGGCCACCTAAAATAAACATTACACATCTCAGCCTCCCTCTCAGTCACATGTAGCTGAAATAATCTTCGGTGGAAACAGGAAAAATGATGTGTACAACTGCCTGGTTGCGCCCTTATAGCATTATAGGAAAGGCATAACCTTCCATTTCCCTTTTCTCTTTCCCACTCACTAGAGTAGTGATTCGGTCATGACTCGTTCCAGACCATGTTGACAAGAACAACCTTCTGGAGATGGCAGAGAGGAAGTTAGAAGGAAGTTGGAGCCCTGATACTATTCATCTGTCTCACCAGCCCTAGTTAGCCTATGTCTAGACTTTTATGTAAGGGAGAAATAAACATTTATTTGTTTTAACTGCTGATATTTAGATCTCAGTTATGGCAACTGAACATACAGTGCTATTTAATAACTTGCAAATTTTATGCTGCAAGTTAATATTTTATAACTACCAAATTTAAATGCAGTAAGTGGACATTATGCCTGTGTAAATGTTTGGCAGTCTTGGCATTAAACTGTCACTATCATCTATTACGTGAGATGGCTTTCCATTCCATTCGGAGTCTGTACAGTAACTCACACAACATGACCCCTGATGTGGCCTCTCTAACCTCATCCCTGCTGCTCTCTCCTCTCAGCTGGCTTCTGCCATGCTTACTTCTTTGCTTTTCCTAAATATTCCAGATTTGCTCAATGCTACTTCCTCAGGGTAAATGTTGTATTGTTGGTGTTGTTGGTAGTTTTGCTTTTTTATCCCTCTGTAGCAAATCTCTTTGCCTAGCAATCTGCATATGGTATCTTGTTGCCACAATTTTAGAATTTTGTTCGATTGTTATCTTTTCATTAAATCCTCCCCTGATGGCTTCAATAAATTTCATTTTCCATTACCTGGCATTTGTATACCCTTTGCATTCTTAATTTTTCTCCATATCATTTATTTTCACTTTTTCCCTTTTCATTGAAATAATAGCTTTCTGAGAGGAGGGACTTTGCTGTTGCTATGTTCCCAGAACACTGTCTGGCACTTAAAATTCAGTAGATAAATATCTGTTGTATGGATGCATGGATCAACAATTGAGTGTTTTAACAGATATGAATAATATTGTGATCTCCTAAGGGGATTATGTTATGCTGATGATTCAGTTTGTTTTCTGAAATATCTATAAAATGAATATATTGGCTCCTCTAGAGGTAGACTCTCTTTTGGTGGAAGTATAACTGATTAAAATTTTACATACTGGTAAGGTAAATCTCATTCATTCACAAACATCATTGGATTTCACCGTAGATTACTAAAATCTGATCTTGAAATAACAAAGTCCTAAAATTCTGAGAGCTTTAGGGAACAATTTATCAAATATATTCTCTAACATATTAACAATTATATGTTTTACTATATTTCTGATCTTTGTTTTCCCAAAGTAAGAAATTCTGTGCTGAATTAGCCTTGAAAATAAAAGTAAAATGAAGAACAAATAATCTTTTCTTGTAATGCCATTAACCAAAGGCTCAACTACTGTAATGGTGTAGTAGGAATGGATTTATTATACTATGTTTGTTTCCCAAAAATGTCACATTACTTTACTTTTATGAGTCAAGTTATATCCAGCACTGAAGCTTGAATTCTGAGGTTAGACTAGAAATCCAGTATCAGGCATTTGTAGGATTCCTTCTTCCGTATGAGTGCTGTGGGCTTACATAGGTCTGGGAAACTAGGAGTATGGCTGACTCCTAGCTTATGGGAGTTGGAATCCATGCTACCACAGTGTCAGCTACCCCAACAGCTCATCGCTGGTTTTCTCCATATGGAGTCTACTGCTCTGCACGGGGTGGTGCTGTCCTTCACTGCCATGCTCTCTTTGGACACATGCCCAACCATAGATCTTTTGTCTCTGCTCTCAATATCATGCTGTGTAGTTTCCTACTCCATCAGCAACCATTGCTTTTTCTCTTAGAAACCCTTGTTTCTATCCCTATTGGAAACCCCCCCCCCCAATCCTGTCTTGTTTCCTACTTACAAGGAGCTACTTTTTTCTTCCAACATAATGATCTCTGTGTAAGCCATAAAGTGCCAGGCCACTGCCACTGATAGTCTTGAAAAACTAGCACTGTTTATTTCTGCCTTAATTAGGACATGAGTTTAAGAAGACTTTTAAGGAGACATTTTAGTGTCAGGAAAAATTGTGAAAGACTTTGAAATAGGCAAACATAATTTCTGGGCCTTTTATCTAATGCACCCTTCTCAGCTATGTTTGCTTGTTTTCTTTGAGAGCTATTTTCGGAAAATTGATGATAATGCAAGTGATTTTTGTGAGGAGAAATATAAATGAAATATGTCATGTGGAGTGCCACTGATTATTGTCCTATAGATGGTGAGCAGTTTTGTATTTATTTGTAAACTTATTTTAGAATTCTGGATTGCCTATATGTGGGAGCATTTTAAAGTCTTTTTTGAGGAAGTTGTAACATCTTACTGGTTTCCTCATTTACTGAGTTAAATATAGTCTTTGACATGAGTTGATTTTGTATTTGTATGAGAGCCATGTTTTTATCTTTTAAAAAATTTATCTTTTATGTTAAAGGCACAATGGTGACCTCTCCTTCTTATGAAGGGGTCATGGAAAACACTTATTTTATTTTATCTTATTTTTAAGCTTATTTTACCTCCACCATCAAATGATTTATTATATTTCTAATTAAAAAAAATACAGTTGATTTTGGCAAATTCAGGTTTAAAACTAAGCATGTCAATAATAAATGAATAATTTCTCCAAGTACATAGGATTTCCCTTGGGAAGGACTTTTATTTTAGAATATTTTTTCTCCAATTTAGAAAGGAAAATGACTTAAAAATATTATAATACCTAAACGGTGATACCAGTAATTTAGTTTTTATGCTTGTAAATGTTTGTAGAATAAATAATTCAACATTTATTATCACCAGGACTAACTTAAGCCCAACTCCTTTAGTGAGGAGATTTCCTTCTCAGTTTCAGTACTAGACTGATATCCTTGAATGTTACTGAGTAAGTGATGGATGTGATTTATTGATAAATTGATTACTGATGAAGAGTTTTTACACTCTCTCCTTTATAATTAGCTAGTTCATAGACTTAAGAAAATAAACAATACAATGAACAAAAACAAAACCCCAGTCCTTACCCTCTAAATGGTTACATTTCCCTTCTACTTACCTGAAAATATAAAAATATAAGTGACCATGTATAGAGTTGCAGCACTAAATATATGTGAGTGGTTCTACTTTTGTATTTAATTTTTTACCTATTTATTTAAAAAGATTAGAAAATTGTAAGTTTGAAATTAGAGCAGCTATCACTTACACTCAGGGAAACAAACTAAAAAAAGAAAAAAATCCAAGTGGCTAAAAATAACTCAGTTATAAAAGTACAGCTATAATTTACAATACCATGTATCTCATAAAAATGAATACATTAAATGTCCTTTCTTCTAAATAATGAAGATTGTTTTCTCCCCCAGAAAGCAAAAAAAAAAAAAAAAACCCCATAAGCCAAAAAGGCAACTAATGATTTGAGATTAAAATCAAACGTAACTAGTATTCACCACAGCAATGTCAAAATGGCCCATCCAGCACAAAACTTTCTCATTCATAATCATACACAGTTAAGTTATTTTTCCCTCAGTTATGTCATAGTCCTCTTAAAACAATCTCCCTTTCAAAAACTATCATATTAGTTAAGCCTTATTATTCTTACTATGAAGTCATTAATTTCATGTATATAGACCACACAAGTTTAATTGACACATTTTACTTAAGGATAAGACAAAATAAGTCATTTTCCTTTAAAAATTATAGGATCATCTGTTTTCAAAGATAATCACAGATAGTTCACTAAAACAAATTTTGTACCATCAGCAGTTAAGCTTTTTGAATGATCACTAAACGTTCACCTGAACATTATCAATGCTATATGACGTATAAACTTGTTTTGAGGATTTGTGTCCATTTAAAAATGAGATACAGTTTGTACTGAAGAATTGTTAAAAATAGAACCCTATATATACTGTTAATTTGCCTCAGGTAACTTCTTACAAATATAGTATAAACAGTTAAGAACCATAACAGTCATGGCACAAATTGCAAAAAGATTTTCTTGAAACCCAGTACAAAGGTTAGTGGCTCAAGACTATATCCCAAAGTAATATTGATATAAAATTTGATTGTAAGACTCTACTTCTTAAAAAAAAAAGGTGCACGCTTGTTATCTATGGTTTTTAACCTTGAGCTACAGTTACACTAAAAATCATTCCACCCTCCTCATCTAAAGTCAGTTACATGGAGATACGCATATTCTCTGGGCTTTGTTTAGGGTCCTCAGCTTTCCAGTTTTGGTAGGGATTCAGAAGGCATTCAGAAGTCAGTTTGCTTTCATTCAGAGCAGGATGAATTTTACAAATTCCACTTTCCTCCGTTAGTGACAGGCCACAGATCCCCATGTATGCATGCAAAGCTTCTGGATGACTGGCTGCTTGGCAAATCCTTCCACAAGGTGATCTTGGGGTGATAAGATTTCTATTTTTCTCAAAGTTAGTGTACTGGAAAATTTTCCAGAGCTTTAGAGTTGCTGCCACCCAAAATGAAAAACAGGTGTTTACAAGCTTATTAGGTCTTCTAAGATAAGTATTTTGTTGCCTCCTTATACATCAGTTCTTTATCCAGTTGAATTCTTTTTCTGAGAAAACAACTTCTAGTTTACCCATCAGACATAGTGATGCAATGACACAAAAAGTAGATCCTCCATGAGATTCAAGTCCAGTTCCCTGTGTCAGCCCATTGTCATAGGACATATTTTTTCTACTATAGCTGATGGCCCTTTTCATATCCATGCTTGACCAGATGTTGAGCATATAGCACATACAGGAAGCATGGTACAGAAATTGCAAGTCATTTTCACTGACTCCAAGTATTGCACAAAAACTCCTATCTTCCAGCTGAAGGGCTCTCAAGCCTGCTAAGCAAATGTCTTATTTACTCAGCTTAAGTAGTCTCTAAGAATAACTAAGCATGAAAGGCTAGTGTAAGTCATTGCTATGTAGCTACTATCGTAAAGACAAGTTGTTCCAAGATTTTTTGATGGATTGAACGGAATACCTAGATTTAAAGAGCGTTGGAAATCACAGTGATTTATATTTGATCCTGCTGGGCTAGAGTGAAGAATAGTGCTCCAGCAAGACCTGGTGACAGTGATGGAAGAACCACACATACAGGAAATCCAGCTGCTGTCCCTAAGCGCTCCCTGCCAACCTCTGGTCCTCAGTGGCTTCCATTCTGCTTGGGAAAGCATTTATTTTAAATGTTTGCATTGTGCATTCATTTCATGGTTTCTTAGTGCACCAGAATAGCTTAAAACAAAACAGAACAAAATAAACATTAATAAAGGACATCAATTAGTCGCATTTTTCTTTTTAACTCACCATTATCTGATCTTCATACCAAAATTCTGAGCTTTAATAATGCTCATAAAAACATTTGGGTAAGGTATTTCGATATTCATAAGATATTCACGAGAACATCTTTGTTTTGCTGAGCCTTTGTCGCATACTAAGAAAAGTTTAGAATTTATCTATATGTTAATGGAAGAAAAAGACCAGCATTTGGTTCTCAGTTTGACTGTTGTTGGTGTATAGGAAAACTACTGATTTCTGTACATTGATTTTGTAACCTGAGACTTCATTGAATTTGTCTATCAATTCCGATAGTCTCATGGCAGAACCATATCATGCTCATGGGTCCACAGAATTAACATTGTTAAAATGTCTATACTACCCATAGTGATCTACAGATTCAATGCAATCCCTACTAAAATACCAACATCACTTTTTGCAGACCTAGAAAAAATAATTCTACGCTTCCTATGGAAAAAGAGAAGACACCATACAGCAAAAGCAATACTAAGCAAAAAGAACAAATTAGGAGGCATCCATTTACCAGACTTCAAGCTATACTACAAGGCTATAATAACTAAAACAGCATTTCACTGGCACAAGAACAGAGACATAGACCAATGGAATAGAACTGAAAACCCAGATATAAAACCATCCTCATATAGCCATCTGATCTTGGACAAAGCAGACAAAAACATACACTGGGGAAAAGAATCCTTATTCAATAAATGCTGGGAAAATTGGATAGCCACACGTGGAAGACTGAAATAGGATCCATGCCTATCACCTCTCACAAAAATCAACTCATGGTGTATAACAAACTTAAAACCAAAGCATGAAACTATAAGAGTTCTGGAAGAAAATGTTGGAAAAACTCTTACAGACATTGGCCTAGGCAAAGAATTTATGATAGAGAACCCAAAGGCAATCACAGTAACAACAGAAATAAATAAATGTGTTCTGATTAAATTAAAAAGCTTCCGCACAGCCAAGGAAACTATCATGAGAGCAAACAGACAACTTACAGAATGGAAGAAAAATATTTGCATGCTATATATCCAATATATATAACTGGATATAATATAATCCTATATATATAGGGCTGATAACTAGAATCTATATAGAACTCAGGAAAATCAGCAAGAAAAATCAAACAGCCCTATCAAAAAGTGGACAAAGGACATGAACAGAAACTTTTCAAAAGAAGGTTGACTAATGGCCAAAAAATATATGAAAAAAATGCTCAACATCACTAATCATCCAGGAAATGCAAATCAAAAGCACAATGAGATATCACTTATCTCCAGTGATAATCGCCTTTATCAAAAACTCTCAAAACAATACATGTTGGCATGGATGTGGAAAGCTGGGAACACTCCTATACTGCTGGGGGACTGCAAACTAGTACAACCTCTGTGGAAAGCAATATGGATATAACTCAAAGAGCTACTAGTAGAATTACCATTTGATCCAGCAATCTTGTTACTGGGCACCTACCAGAAGGAACAAAAGACATTCAATAAAAAAGACATCTGCACTAGAATGTTTATAGCATCAGAATTCACAGTTTCAAAGATGTGAAAACAATCCAAGTGCCCATCAATACATGAGTGGATTAAGAAAATGTGGTATATGTATACCATGGAGTTCTACTCAACCACAAAAAGAAGCACTAGATTACCATTGTGATCCTCTTGTATTATCCTGGATAGAGCTGGAGCCCATTCTATTAAGTTAAATATCACAAGAATGGAAAAACAAGCACATGTACTCACCATAAAATTGTATTAACTGATCAATACTTAAGCATACAAATAGTAATAACATCCTCATCAGGTGTTGGGCAGGAGGGATGGAGGAGGAAGAGATGGGTATATTCACACCTAATGGGTGTGGCGAACACTGTCTGGACAATAGACATGCTTGAAGCTCTGACTTGGGTAGGGCAAAGGCAATATATGTAACCTAAACATTTGTACCCCCATAATATTCTGAAATTAAAAAATATATATTAAAAAGGAGACTAGAGCTATGGGCTAGGAGCTGAGAGCCACAAAAATGTGAGATGGTTTCCTTAAAGGTTAAAGAAAAAAAAAGAAGTCCTTAATTTGGAGAGTAATATACTTTTTCTAACTCTTCCAAGTGATGAAAGAAATGTCGTAAGAGAAATATTGCTTTGTGTCCACTCTACTGGATGCAAAGGGCAAACTTATTTGCACAACAACAACAACAAAAAAAAACCCTACTGAATCTCAGCTAAATAAAATGCAGATTTATCTTATTATTATTGTTGTTATTTGTAAGTCTGTAAGGATCCCTTAAATCATAATCTGTAGGTGTTGAGACCACACTATTCCTTTTTTGCTTATATTTCAGAGAGAATGATCACTGCTTGTATTTATAAGTTGTTTTTTTTCTTATTTTTCTTTATTCTAGGCTAATAAATATCTACAGAAGTCTTTATAAATAATCCTTTCCCTGTAGAAAAAAAACATATTTCTACCAACACGTCTTATCCTGCAGAACTTGGAACACTGTGATATCTGACCTTTCAGAGATACCTATTTTTAAAATGCCTAGTGGCATTCAAAGTTCACTTGCAAGCCCAAGAAGACCCACGTGGGGGTTTGAGGAGAGAGGACCTTCTGTGCATACACACAACCCAATTCATTATGTATTAATAACCCCATCCAACATGGACTGAAATTCTCTCTTTTTCTATCCTAGTCTTCTCTCCTTCCCTGAACTACTTCTATAGTTTCGTATATACAAATATACAAGGCATGAGGAAATTAAGGAAGCATTTGAAGCTGAAAATATGCTTCTAGAGCATAAACTACTAAAAAGCCAGTCTTTGACACACTCTTCAAAGTTGTGTATTGTTCTATTAACTCAGTGGAAGGAAGTGTTTTTTCTATCCCAATGTACCTGAGAGCTGACAGGCTCCCATAAGTAATCAGGTCTCACCACAGCACAGAGCCACCACTGGGCAGCCACACAGCCCTGAAGGAGAACCCATAAAGCTCTCCTAGAAGGAAAGGGAGTCTACTAAAATCTAACTCTTTTTCAGCAGCACCACCTCCTTTTCTCTAAACACTTCATATCCATACACTACCAAGAGCCTTGTTGCTTCCTACTGGCTGTACAGAATTCTTTTTCCTCTCAAACAATGAAGGAAGTAATGGTTTTTAAGTTTCAGATTACAAGTTCCTATCACATCTGCACTATTTTCTAGCTTTGTGACCTGTTCTGGTCTCTTAGCTGATTCAAATATCTATTTTCTCATCTGTAATTGTAGATAATAAAAATTTCTCTGCCTACTTCATAAAGTCCTTGTGAAAATCAAATAACATAAAAGCAATAAAATTGTCATTCTCCTAAAATTATTCAAATTCAAACTCAAAAAAACAGAACATTGTAAGTATTCCACCCCTTCCATGATTACATGCAATTTAGAAGTATAAAAGACTATAGAAAATAAGGAAACAGGTTTACTCACATCTGGAAATTAACCATGATATTAACATTGCGGCCAGATCTAATATCCATGCTTACCTGTCTCAGAAAGCAATTTTGTAGCTTCCAGCACTTTCTCAGTATAAACCCCAGCTTCATAATTCTCCATCTCAGCATTGATGATGTGTATGACTCGAGCTGCCCGGCCCCTGATAGCTCCTGCAGTCCGATCCAGAGTGTCCACATCCCCCTCTTGGAGGGCTATTACGCACTTGTTCACATCCTCCAAGATATGGTTTTCTATGGGAAGGCCATAATAGGAAGCCCATTAGATAACTTTACAGCACTCAGAACTTAACCATCCTAACATTGATTCCTCTACTATCATGAGCCCTTGCCTTGCTCGTCGCAATGTATGCCCAATAATATTGAAGTGGTATTTAAAGGATATTTTAATAGTTAATAATTATGATAGTGATTCTTAAACCTGAGCATCAGTTAGCATCACATAGATTGCTGGGTGCCATTCCTAGTTTCTGATTCAGTAGGTCTGAGTTGTGGCCCAAGAAACTGAGTTTCTACCAAGTTCTCAGGTGATGCTAATGCTGCTAAGTTTGGGACCACATTCTGAGGACCACTGACTTAAAGAACACCCCTCCCTTTGTTCCAAAGTTTGAGACTTACTACATGAGATGGTTTTTTAGGAGTTGTTGTGACAGACACCGCAAAGTCAATCTGACTGAGTAAAACCATTTATAAACATGACCAGAATCAAAGCTTTGGGTGCATGTTTGTTTAATCATGTTTTTATTAAGGAAACATTTAAGGAAGAATACAGAATGAACAATTATCACCCATTTAGTCTTTAAAAGTCATGTCATGCCATAAGAAGACTGATCAGATGAAGAAAATCAAAGAATTTCCCACAATTATAATACGATCTGGTCTTATGGCTGGTTCCTCAGATCAGAGTCAAAGTCAGCATCACTCTCATGTCACTGCCCAAAGTAGAAACCAAGCAGGCAGGAGAGGAGGCTTCATTCTCTACTGACTGAGAAAAGGTAGGATCTGGTCCCTTACAATCTACCAAATACACAGTTTTGTATTTCCCACATCCAATGTGAGGTCTGTAACTATGTCTCTTGAACATTCTTTAGAAGCAGAATTCTAAGGAAGTGTTCAAAAAGTTTAGTTCTCTGTGGAAAGAACAGAACTTGAGTTGAAAATACGTAAACTGTATGGGACTGAATTTTTATGTCCTCACCCCCCAAAATTTATTTTTTGAAATCCTAACTCCTAAAGTGAACATATTGAGAGGTGAGGACTTTGGGAAGTAATTAGGTTATGGGCAGAACTCTAATGAATGAGATTAACCCTTATATAAGAGACCCCAGAGATCCCTCATTCCTTCTGCCATATGAAGTTAGAGCAAGAAGACCATGAGGAAGTAGACCCTCATCAGTACCTTTATTTGGACTTCCCAGCCTCCAAGACCAGTAGAAATAAATTTCCACTGATTATAAGCAACCCAGATTATGATTATGTTTAAGCGGTCCAAACACATTAAGATATAAACACATAAACATATACCCTTTAATAAATATAATAGCACAAGTTTAAAAATGGTCTTAAGTAACTCACAAACCTTTTAAAATTATAACTGCCAAGTTCAGTGAATAGTTTATAAAAGATTAAAATAAATTATTACTTCTTTAAGAAGTTTTTAGGGCTAGTTCTAATTTTAAAGTTACAAAAGAAGGAAAGATGGGAGAGTACCCAGAAAATCCCAGTCTTCACAAGGGATCTCTCTTTTATTAAACTAAGCATTCAGAGGAAATATTTGTTCTATTAGGACATTGGGTAGAAAAATGACTAAGTATAATTGACTTTTCAAAAAGAATAGCCATTTTGACCTTATACAATATGATTTCCAAGCCATTGTGAATTTCTGATTTCTATATTATCTAGTTCTTTATTTCAACTATAAATTAAACAATGGAATAAAATAATGAAATGTTTAAGTTTTAATATTCAGATTTCTTAAACTCAAAAAGTATTACTTTGTAAATGTTAATCTTTTCTAGAATGAAATAGAAAAAATAAAACAGATGTGAAAATACAGATTTATGAAGTTTTCATTTTGGTTAAGGAAGCTCTGAAAACCATTTATGAGATCTTGGATTGTATCACATAAACTCACCTAAAAGGTAACTTCAGAAAAAGATTTCCTCGAATGAAACTTGGTATGGGATCTCAGATACGAAAGTTTGATTCAAACAAGCCTCTCTTACTGCCCTGCTTGATTTCTCAAGATAATTAAAACGTGTCCTGGCTCCTGAATGTGACTGGAAGGGTCTTTGTGTCAAAAACATGGGTTCAGCTGCTATTTTCTTTGAATTACATAGTAGTATAAGGCATAGCTACTATTTTTTTCGTGTATAGTTTAAAGATGGTATCTGAGTTGAATGCAAAAGAGAAATCTGTTAATGACATTAGTGATAGTAATTTCTGTGAAGTTAACAAAAATTTTTTAAGAAGTTCTTAGAAGACCACTCATGACCTAATATATTAAGATTTTTTTAACAACAACAACAAAAAACCTATTTCCCAAAGTGAAATATACAATTTAATTAAGAGGCCAAAAAAAATATATGTTTTTATGGATATAACTATACCTATTGAAGGAAACCAACCAAGGCCAAAAATCCATAATAATGAAAACACTGTTTTTAACTAGTCCAATCAACTAATTTGTTAAATGGCTAGTGGGGCTAATTAGATTGTATGAATAAAGTATCAGTTTTACAATTTACTAATTGACTAGTTTTTGTGAATTTTTTAAGTGTCAAGATACAGTCACACACTGCATAACATTTCAGTCCACAACAGACCACATATATGACTGGTAGTCCCACAAAATTATAGGACTATAGTTTTGTTATAACTTTTTTATATTTAGATATACAAATACTTACCATTGTGTTCCAATTGCCTACAGCACTCAGTACAGTAACATGCTGTGCAGATTTATAGCCTAAGAGCAATAGGCTGTACCATATAGCCTAGGTGTGCAGTAGGCCATACCACCTAGGTTTGTGCAGGTATACTGTATGATGTTTGTACAACAAAGTCATCTAATGACTCATTTCTCAGAATATGTCTCTTTTAAGTGACACATGACTGTAGTTTACTCAGTGTTTCCCAACTTTCCCTAATTAAGAGATCCCTTTTTATGGAAAAATGAATCAATTCCCTTATGATAGTAGTTACATTGATGGATGGTATACATGTAAAAGCTACTATAAATCAGAATGTTTTCAAATAGACTTGTATTTTATTAGATACCAACAATGTATAGGCATGTCTTGTTTTATTGTCTTTCACTTTATTGCACGTCAGACTTTTTTTAATGAAATTGAAAGTTTGTGGCAATTCTGCATCCAGCAAGTCTATCAGTGCCATTTTTGCAAGAGCATATATTCACTTCATGTATCTGTGTCACATTTTGGTAATTCTAATATTTCAAATTTTTTATTATATCTGTTATGGTTATCTGTGATCAGTCATCTTTGTTACTATTGTAATTGTTTTGAGGAGCCGCAAACCACGTGCCTATAAAATGATATACATAATAAACATGCATGTTCTAACTGCTCCACCAACAGGCTCTTCCCTTGTTTCTCCCTCTTCTCCTCAGGCCTCCCTGTTTTCCCTGAGACACAACAATATTGAAATAAGGCCAATTAATAACCCTACAATGGCCTCTAAATGTTCAAGAAAAAGGAAGAGTAGCACACCTATCACTTAACATCAAAATCTAGAAATGATTAAACTTAGTGAGAAGGCATGTCACAAGTCAAAAGAAGCCAAAAGCTAGACTTCTTTTGATAAACAGACAAGTTGTGAATGCAAAGGAAACATTCTTGAAGCAAATTAAAAGTACTACTACAGTGAACACACCAATGATATGAAAGCCAGTCTTATTGCTGATTTGGAGAAAGTTTTAGTGATCTGGATAGAAGACCAAACCATCCACAACATTCCCTTAAGCCAAAGCCTAATCCAGGGCAAAGTCCTAACTCTCTTCAATTCTAAGAAGGCTGAGAGAGGTGAGGAAGCTATAGAAGAAAAGCTTGAAGCTAGCAGAGGTTGGTTCATGAGGTTTAAGGAAAGAAGCCATCTTCATAACATAAAAATACAAGACGAAGCAGCAAATGCTGATGTAGAAGTTGGAAAAGTTACCTAGAAGATCCAGCTAAAATCATTGATGAAGGTGGTTACGTTAAAAAACAGATTTTCAATGTATACAAAATAGCCTTTTATTGTAAGAAGATGCCATCTAGGACTTTCATAGCTAGAGAGGAGAACTTAATGACTGGTTTCAACGCTTCAATAGACAGGCTGAGTCTCTTGTTAGGGGTCAACACAGCTGGTGACTTTAAGTTGAAGCCAATGCTCATTTACCATTCTGAAAATTCTAGGGCCCTTTACAATTATGCTAAATCTACTGCCTGTGTTCAATATATGGAGCAACAAACCCTGCATGAGAGCACGTCTGTTTATAGCATGATTTATTTTAATATTTCAAGTCCACTGTTGAGACCTACATCTCAGCAAATTAAAAAAAAAAATGTTTCTTTTAAAATACTACTGTAGCTGGTCATCCCTTACCCAAGAGCTCTGATGGATATGTATAAGGAGATTAATGTTTTCATGCCTGTTAACAAAATATTCTTTCTGCAGCCCATGAATCGAGAAGTAATTTTGACGTTCAGGTCTTATTTGGAAAATGCATTTCATAATGTGATAGCTGAAATAGGTAGCGATTCTTCTGATGGATCAGGGCAAAATAAACTGAAACATTCTGGGAAGAATTCACCATTCTTGATGCCATTAAGAACAGCCATGATTGATTCATGGGAAGAAGTCAAAATATCCACATTAAGAGGAGCCTGGAAGAAGTTGACACCAATCCTAACAGATAACATTGAGTGGTTCAAGAATTTGGTGGAGAAAGTAACTGCAGATGGGGTAGAAATAGCAAGAAAACTAGAGGTGGAGCCTTAAGATGTGACGAAACTGCTGGAATCTCATGGTAAAACTGGAGCCAATGAGTTGTTTCTTACGATTGAGCAAAGAAAGTAGTTTCTTGAGATGGAATTTACTCCTGGCGAAGATGCTGTGAACATTGCTGAAATGACAAAGGATTTAGAATATTATGAAAACTTAGTTGGTAAAGCAGCAAGCAGCAGGCTTTGAGAGGACTAACTCCAATTTTGAAAAAAGTTCTACTGTGGGTAAAATGCTATCAAACAGCCTCATATGCTACAAGAGAAATCCTTTGTGAAAGGAAGAATCAATAAATGTGGCAAACTTAATTGTTCTCATATTTTATGAAATTGCCACAGTCACCCCAACCTTCAGCAACCACCATCCGGATCAGTCAGCACCATCTACATGGAGGAAAGACCCTCCACCAGCAAAACGATTATGATTCATTGAAGGGTCAGGATGATTGTTACCATTTTTTAGTAGTAATATATATATATATATTTTTCTTCCTAAAATTTTATTGGGGGAAAACTACAAAACATTTACAGTACAATGTTTACAGTCACAATTTGTAGTGAGCTGATTTCCCAAAATATATTACCACTCAAGTTGAGTTATCTTGTTCAAGTAGTAATATATTTTTAATTAAGGTATGTACATTGGATTTTTAAGACATACTACCACTTAAGAGATTATGGGATAATGTAAACATAACATTTACATGTACTGGGAAACCAAAAAAATTTGTGTGGTGGGCTTCCTTGCCACATGGGCTTCCTTGCAGTGTTCTAGAACCAAACTTGCAGTATCTCTGAGGTATGCCTGTATTTGACAAACAGCTGTACCTAGCCATGGAGACATGAACATGGACTTTATGTCAAATGACTACATATTTGGTGTATATATGGATTCCTAGACTCCTAGTAATAGCTTCTCCCTTCCTATTCCCTGCACCTTGAGGTCTGGGGCCCACAGTCAGGAAGCACACTGGTCTAGTATATATCTAGAAGAGCAGTTAATTATTTGAAGCAGAATCCACACGTTTCATCCTTGTATCCCTGACAGTGTCATACAGACAACAGGCAATCAAAGAAGAGACAGTGAATGAATGTCCATTGAAAAGGGACAATCAGTGACATATTTCTACTTTATGGTATTTTGAAGAGAAAGAACTCATGAAGTAAGAAGATAGAGAAATGCCATTCCAACTAGAAAAGGATAGAGGCAAAGGTAGTAATAAAAGGCACATGTATTCCAGAGATCACTCTATTGCTGGGAAAAATTGCCCGGGTACTTAGGATGGCACACTCTGATATCAACTGTATCAAGTGTGGTATTTAATCATAAAACATTTGCAACATATTTTATGATAAACATTCTTAAGTTTTTGCAACATTACTATTTGAGAAAAGATGTAATTTTGTTTTAAGAATGAATGATTATCAAACTACTTGATAATTATAAACTACAAGGCTGTAGTTTCTAGATTCAAACAAGTTCATTCTGTGAGTTTTTAGAAGAAAATAACTTAAGACCACAGAGTTAAAAAAAAAAAAGAAAAAGGCAAACAAAACAAAACTCCTGAATATTATGGGATCAAGTTAATAGCTTTTTTAGATCTTAGATTTCTACTGTTTTGGGAGCCAAACCCAAGAATTAAACTGTCACATGATTAATGTCAAGAGGCTCATTTTGAAATGCTATTAAAAATTGTAGTTTTTGCACAGTAGGAAAAGTTTAAATGTTCTACCAGAGCCATTTCACTTTTTTATGATCATAGGCCACATCTGAAAATTGGTTTTGCTCAATGCTCCCCAAACTTGTTGCATTTCATATGGACAAATTAAACATTCAGATACACAAGTTCAGGTAGCATAAAAAAATACTATAGTCTTTTAAAAACAAAGATCTGTTTTTATTGTTTTTTAAATAGAGTTTCCTGCCAGAATAAATATTCCTCTAAGAAAAAACTGATACATAAAATGCTATTAATGTCATTCCAAAATATCTCCTGGGCCAAACCTGCAATTTACTGACGCAAATGTTTGGCTCCATCTCAGAGAGAAGATGAGAAGTAGTTTCCCCAACTACTGGCAGTGTCCACAGCCTACCGGCAGGATAGAGTGGGCTGTGTCATTATTTGTCAAATCCTGTCTGTGGAAAGGTGCCTGCTGCCTCTGTCAACGCCAAAGGCATGCTACAGCAGGCCCTGCCAAGCTGGCTCCCTGACAGTGCCTGTTCATTCTCCTGTCATGGCATGCCACGGCACTTGTACCACTGGGGTTGGACCGCATGGCATTATCAGTGGAAGCCAAAGCCTTTTCTCATTTCTGGTAGTAATGAGATGCACAAAGGAATGGCAGGGAGAAAGGGAGCAAAGAGGCAGGTCTGGGGTGGAGGCGGGAAGAGAGTTAAGACAAGCTTTGCACTATTGAGAAAGTCTGAATTAAGACCTCCCCACCTTACTTCTCCCCACCCCCATAAATTTTGGTACATGCATTTAAAAAGAAAAAAAGAGGATAAGTTTTAAGTTCTAAAATGATTCCTCGCTGGAAAGGGCAATATATGGGTATTTCCTATTTATTTGTAGGTAGAAGGAGAGGCAGAAGACTTCCAGGGGCTGTCAGGATCACTCTGTGAGATCTGAGATTGAATGAGAAGGGCCCCTGCCTCTTTTGGAAGGCACCATGTTATCCTGGCAAAAACTTACTATATTCTAGAAAGCCACTTAGTATTAATGGCCACCTTTCTATTCCTCACTACCCAAATCCCCCACGTGGCTAATCCAAACAATTGCTAAGCACCTATAAGAGATGCGTTTTTTGAGTATCTTTTACAATGTTAGGACTCAGCTATCAGAAACAAACAAACAAACTAACTAACCAACCAACCAGGAATGGTAGCACATTGAGGTTTTTCATTAGCCCACCACTAGATATGAAGATATTTAATGATAGTTACTTTGACAAGTCATCAAAAACAAAGCACCGTGGGCGTAAACAGCAAGACAGGTTTCTGATAGGGATTATAGATTCCAATGAGGATACCAGAGGTGGGAGAAGGGAGCTGAAATGAAAGTAGAGAACACCAAAGGAAATCTCCCTTCTATCTTGTCTTATTGAGAACTATATAGTTTCTGAAGAGAGGATGATCTGGGTTTTAGTACCATCTCTGCCCAGTTACCTACCCTCTCAATGACTTAGTTTTCTCAAAGGAAGACTTCGGATACTATACCCATTTTATAGAAGTTTGGTGAGAATTAAAGCAAACAGCAGAGAGTCAGGTGAATTACAGACACTGTACACACATTAGCTCATTTTTCCCTTCTGCCTTGTGCTGCTTTCCATCAATGAAAAGTTGGCTTTTTGATTATCCTATCAAATCTACAGATTCAACTACGCTGTTCTCAGACAAACCTTAAACATAAGCCCCTGGTGGGAATTCACTGACTGTTTCTTTATTAAAAGAAAGACTGCAACTAGAAAAATTTCCCAAACGTGATGGCTTCCCCCCAGGAATCACTTCCACAGTGTTGCACTCTGAGGTCCTGTCTGCCTGTTTCCCACTAGAGTGACAAGATCCCTCCCCTCTCTGGCTTCAGGCTGCCAAGAACCAGGAGGTCTTTGGGGCTAATGCTGCCTGAGTCGGCAGGTGTGAGTTCTATACACCTGTGAGTAAAATCAACACCTGGCCAATTTGAATTTAAGGGTCACTTGAATTTTATGCCTCACAAAGGAGACTGATGTTTCCAGTGACCTCCTCCTCACAAAGATTCTTCCAGGTGAACTATGCCAATTGTGTTTGGTCAAAAATGTCTGGAAAAAGGCCCACCAGCTGGCTGGTAGCCCAATATTGAAACAGGCTTGATGAGTCCTGTTAAAGGTCAAATTGACTCCACAGTTAATCAAATCTACTAGCATCCTCCAGTCTGGCTTCATTTACAAAAAAAAAAAAAAAAAGTTACAATTTCGAGTGATGATTAGTTATATTTTCTTTCACTCATTTCCTTAATACAACTTTATAGACAAGCGCTCAAAGCTTCAACAGCTCTCAAGTGCCTTCTAATGGGTTAAATCTGCAGCTTATATTTCTCCCTGTCTTATCACAAAACTTCATTTATTAGAAAAATGACCCACTTAATATAACCAAATTGGAATAATTGCCTATTTTTAAGATATAAACCATGTCTTAAAAAAAACATGTGTGTTGCTGACCTTGGCCAATTAACCGATCCCATATTCCATAGTCCTTTTTTACATGGGAGATTCAGATGTCTCCAAAGGCCATCCTGCTTAAAATCTCCAAAAACTAAAAAGGAATCTAAGCCACCTTAGAAAAATCTGTTTCCCTCCAAGACCTTGATTTGGTGTCTTGAAACAATGTACATACCAAAAATAATTTAAGAGGGTATTACAATCACATTTGTGGAGTTGATTGAAAGCTCAAAGGGACAAGGAGAGCACTAGAAACATGGACCCATGACATTTGTGACACATTCCTTATCTTACCCCTCTCATCCCTTTATCCTCCTGCAGCTGCCTTATAAGGAGCTGTTGGTAGTGATTACCTGAGACAGAGAGGAAGTCATCCACCGAGGTGATGTCGTCCACAGCCTCTGTTAGTACTCGGACCTGCTTCTCCCACTGGTCCTTGAAGACATCCATGTTATCCTGAGCGACTTTGCTCTGTGGCCGGGCAGCCAGTGTGAGAGCAGCGTTGATGACCTATTTGTTAGAAACAATCCAGGGACACGATGACCACAGTCTTCAAAAGAGGAACGACCAGGTCAAAGACCATGTTGAAACCCCGGACCCTGTAGGCTCTACACATCAATGGTTTCTCATGTTCGGAAGGAAAATCAAAAACATGGAAGATAAAGTAGGTTATCAACTACCATTAGTTTTTGCTTGCTTCGCTTCTTTTTAAGATGTAACAATCACCTTAGGTTTTAAAAAGTATTTACTGGACAAATTTTATGTACTTAGCACAGATGTGGAAGAAATATAACTCTTGCTTTCCACATGTGCAAGCTTATAATTTAGTTGCTGAGACGAGGTAAATAGATAGGGAGCATTGAAATCACAACCTAAAACAAAGAACAAAGTCAATATGTGTGGAAAAGACAATAACTGCTACGGGAATTCTGAAGAGACTGGAGTAGAGATTTTTGAGAGAGGTAGAACTCGAAACGGCCCGTAATTGAGGTTTAGCATTTTCCCAGGAGAGGAAAGGGGGCAAGGAAAGGAGGGACATGATGGCTGGGGACCCTGGCGCATAGAGGGTCCCAAGCATCAGGTCACCGGTGGACATTTCAAACAACATAAATAAGGCTTACCTGAGGACACAGGCTGTCAATCTGGGTGGCTGCCATCCGGACTAATTTCACCCCTTCTTCATTGTTGGAGATAGAGCAGGCCAAATTGGCAACCTGTATTGAAGAGGATTTGAATGAAAGTCATGTTGAGGAAAAGGGAAAATATAGTGTTGTGTGGCTTTCCACCTTCTCTGGAAAGTGTCCCTTCCAGGTGAATGCTTTCACAAATACGATAAGGGCAACCTTCAGTGTTGAAACAGATATTACTTCTTATGCTAATTTAAGCATTTCGGTCAGAAGAGCGGAGTTCTTATAAAAAACTTTCAAGATTCTCAAGCATGTACAATGAGGCATTTTAACTGAGTTGTTTTAAACTGTTTTCCCTCGTAGACTGCCCTGATCTGCCTACACTCTCAAACCTCCTAAGATTCAAGTAAAAAACCCTATGGTCTTGGCCACATCAGCACTCTACTCTGACCAGTGAAAGAAATGCTACAAGCAGTGCTTTGGACTTAAAAGAAACTCAAAGTAAGCTGAAAACTACAGTGCTATGCCCAAGGGATCCGGTAACTAATCCGGATGCTATTAGGGTCTGGGCAGATATGAGAAAAGCATAGAAAAGGCTGGTATACATTCAATAGGCAATGATGGGGTATATAATAAAGTAAAACATGCAGGTCTAGTATAAAGACATTTAAATTTGATTTTTTAAAAACTTTATACCAGCCAAAACAGCTGAACAAAATCAAGTTCCCAGGTCAAGTGGTTCAATTTGTGGCATTCCTTGTTTTCAAGGAATGAGTTGGTAATGCAAGGGTAGACTGATTGGCCAAGGTCAACAGCACACATAGCCTCCATCAAAACATGGATCAGGGCCGGGCATGGTGGCTCATACCTGTAATCCTAGCACTCTGGGAGGCCGAGGCAGGTGGATTGTTTGAGCTCAGGAGTTCAAGACCAGCCTGTTCGAGACCAGCCCGAGCAAGAGCGAGACCCCATTCTCTACTAAAAATAGAAATTAGCTGGCCAACTAAAAATATATATAGAAAAAATTAGCTGGGCATGGTGGCACATGCTTGTAGTCCTAGCTAGTCAGGAGGCTGAGGCAGGAGAATTGCTCGAGCCCAGGAGTTTGAGGTTGCTGTGAGCTAGGCTGACGCCACAGCACTCAGCACTCCAGCCCGGGTGACAGAATGAGAGTATGTCTCAAGAGAAAAAAAAGAAAGAAAGAAAAAAAAACATGGATCAGTCCCATCAGGCCGGTACCAAGAGGATAGGAGAATGGGGATTAGTATACTCAAAGAGAAAAAAAGGACAGCAAGGGCTGGGGCAAATAAAACAAGTGATTGTCAGAGAGAGGAGCCCCAGAGCCTCTCGGCCCCCTGCCCTTTTTATCCTGTTCACCTGTAGTCTCCCAAACCAGGCTGATTTCCTATGGTTCCTTAATGTCCAAGGAGACTAAAATGTGCTACCCATGCTAATAGTTCCTACAGTGAAATAAACCTTAGCTAGGCAAGATGAAGTCATGGGGAGAGTACAGAACTGGATATCTGAGGCCCAACTGCTAACCAGCTATGTAAGTCATTTCACGGTTGGAAGACTGTTCCTTATCAGCAAGATGAGGTGGGTTGATGGTGATAGTAAGAATACTCTTAAGATAATGTCAATAAATCATTAGTGTGAAGAATCCTGTTTTGAAACTTTTAAGGAAGATGAAGGACGCATTATGCCTATTACAGTGAGAATGTATAGGAGAAATTGCAGCTGAATTGAGTTTCAAATATCATGTAGTTTCTTATATTTTGTAGTTTAACTTTGATTCTTCAAGATAATTTTCAGTGTTTTACTTAGTTTTCAAAGTAAGTGTGAAAAGACATTTGCCTTCTTGGGCCCATTCAAAGGAAAGGACACTAAACGCCCAGGGTCATTGAAGTTTCTTAGAAGCAGAGCAGGAACCAGTAATGCAGGTCACCTAATTTCAGTTCTTTTTGTTATATCACATTTTCTTCACTCCACATTGATTAATCTTTGTTATATTTGTATTATGTTTCCTAGTACAATTTATATTGCAAGTGCCTGATTCAGTGCATGACAAGAATTAGTGCATCATAGGTGTTTATTAAATGAATTAAGAGCTTTTAAATTTAGAATTTACTGTATACAGTAAATTGTAATGCACCATGGATGAAAGATACTCTCAAAGACACAGTTGAGTTATACCTTTAATTTGGGTAGGCAAATTTTTATCATCGAACAGATATTCAACAACTCTATGGTGTTAAACAATGGTTCCTAAATTCTGGTTCATGGTATGCATTCAGAATGCAGTATCCCCTATACAGAGTCACATATAACCAAAAAAAAAAAATCAGGATATTATGAGAATTTTCCAGAAAGAAAGATATAAGTATTTAAATTTCTATTTTTTAAATTTCAAGTTTTTTTTTTTTTTACATCTGCTTTTGAATGACCTTTCATTCTAGGCAGTAGTGATAATTTTAGATGATGACTTTGCTCTTTACTATCCTTGCTTGGTGTGAGAGACTTGAGATCACACTTTTGCAAACAGTGAACAATTGCTAAAGAGTTTAGCACAACAGTAAGAAAACTTAAATGCTTCAGGAACCAAGTCTATGGGTAATATTTTCTTGCATGTCTTTAAGAAAAGAAAGAAAATACCAGCATGCTCAATGAAATAATGACTCTAGATCAAGTCCTCATTAGCTGTTAACATGTAAAATTTTTTTAAAAAGCACAAAAACTAGATAATATGTGTCTCCTGATTGAAGAATATAACACTACTTATGAAATATTCTTGCCAAAAAAACCCCAAAATCCTGAAAAGGATCAGCCCTTATGATCAACTTGCAATTTACAGAAATTCAAGAGACAAAGAAACATGTAAATTAAAATGACATAAATGTAATCATAAAAATCCTGATGGTGAGAAACTGGTGGGAAAAAGTAGTAGACCTTATTTTTGTCCTGAATAAACTATAATAAACATTATACATACATAAGTATGTAAATAAATGCAAAAATAAAAGTACAATTATGAAACCATCAAGGAAATTTAAATATTGGGTAAACACTGATAATGATATTAAGGAGTTAATATT
Source organism: Lepilemur ruficaudatus (assembly GCA_963574885.1). Lineage (NCBI taxonomy): Eukaryota > Metazoa > Chordata > Mammalia > Primates > Lepilemuridae > Lepilemur > Lepilemur ruficaudatus. Next base: position 47,191 of record CAUYRT010038205.1, on the reverse strand, counting down.
TTGAAGTGTACTAATGGTACTTTTGTTATTTTTTTAGAGTCCATAGCTTTTAGAGATACATAATGAAGATGTTGTTAGATAAAATGATATGTTTGGGATTGGCTTCACAATTATCTGGGGTTGGGGAAATGAGTAGATTTATAGAGAAAAATAAGATTAGTTTATAATTGTTGAAGCTGGGTGATAGCATATGATGGTTCATTACACATTCTCTACTTTGAGATATGCTTGAAATTTTCCATAATAAAAAATATCTTTGAAAAAGTAGCAACCACAACCTCTTGTATCACCAGCTCTGGTAAAATGCTTTCTTGCGTCTGTATGCATCTCAAGGGAACGTAGCATATGTCAGAGAAACCTGAGTGTGGTTTGGAGTTGAGGCTTCCAGACGATGGAAGAACACCTGCCTGAGCAAGGAAGAGGAGTACTAACTGGACTCTGTCAGTCGCAGGTGTAGCTCTCCAGACAGACAGCAGAAGACTAGACAGAAACCAACTAGACAGGGGGACTTAGAGCTCAGAAGAGCTGGACATGGGAATGCCAACCAGTAACATCCACACAGTGAAAATAAACTTCTCTTTGTGTATCTTTTGAAATGTTTTCTCATGCCTTGTTTAAATAAACTCTATCATGGCTTAGGTCTCATGTGGCAACCTCATCACCTAACAGAATTTTAGTAGGGGGACAGTGCTAGCCATTCTTCGTGATAATAAAGAGCTGGCAACTCTCGATAGTTCTGCAATTATTTATTCTCTTTAATTTTACTGATCCATAAATCCTAAAGTCTGGCAGCCTCTACTCTGCAATGTGTTCCTGCTGTTTAATTCCACTTTAAAATCAGAATTTCATTTACCTTGTATTGTTTTCTGAAATATTCTGAAACTATTTCCAATACGACGCTAAGGATTTCAGTATCTCCAGAGGCGAGCTCGCATATTTTAAATTGGTCATGGACTTGATCCAAATCCCTACCTTACTTTTTTTTCTTTTGGCTTGCCTTTCTCTGCCTCTCACTGGACCTATTGGCACTGTGGTGATTCTGAACATGGTTTTATATATTTTGATTTCTAGAATTCTGTCAGCAAATGATCCTAAGCTTCAGTCTCTGAGGCAGCTCCCCGCACTGACAACGTAGCTCAAAATGCCAGCCAACACTTCGACATCAGCCCAGGATGACTGCACAGAGTAGGTATCTGATAATTGACTTTAACTACCTGTTCTTTAACTACAGCTCTGATGTTACAGTATCAGAAACTCTTTAGTAAAATAAAATGTCCTGTTTTTTTTTAAAGCCCATTGTCTCCTCTATGGTTAATTTTGCATGATAAATGGTGGTAGGAGGAGGCATAGAGAGGGAGGGCGAGGTGGACTATAATTATTAGAATTTAAAAACATTAATGTGAGCAAAAAACAGACAATAGACCATTAATAGATTGCAACCCACAAGGCATTGAGCAATATGATTAGATTTGATGGAATTTTGAAACATGCTTGAATCTACCGAGCAGGTAACACGTAAGCAACATACATGCCCAGCTGGCTCTGGCCTCTGCTTTCTCCACTCTTGAATTATTTACAACTTAACTGAGGCAACAAGATTTAATTGCCTTCCTGGAAGCTTAGAAAGCAATAAAGCGTATCATTAAGTATTAAATTTTGGGTGACTTAGATTGATTTGGGATTTCTGAAAGTGGAATAGGTCATGACTATAGGTGCAGAGCTCACTGTCAAGCTAATTGTACTAATTCCCCATCAATATATTCTGAAAAGAAGGTCTCCCTCCATGACTTCTCAGGGCACGATGGATATGGGCAGTTAAAGCTGAGAAGACTGAACCAATCTTCTATCTCTGACTTAGGACCTTAAGAAAACCAGTTATCTTGGGGGGAAGGAGCCCAGCAGCCATCAGTCACTACATTGTGTGCTGCTGACTAGGAGGACTTGAGGAGTTCAAAACCAGAAGTAACCAGGACTCCTGGGTGGGGGCCAGGAAACCTATCATGGAGAGGTGAGGTAGCCATCTCACAAGATTGCTTTTCTGATTGCCTGTTTGGCACAACTTTCTGGATGCTCAACGTGTATATTTTTCCCTGTTCTAGGGGCATGCTATAAGTAAGTGAATACTTACACTAACAATATCATTAGCAGGATTAGGGAGGAAGTAAACTAGCAAGGAGAACTGATGCTGACTCTTCTAAGAAACTTGCCTTGCTGTTTGAACTGAATTTGTATTACAATTGTCATCTATTCTCTAACTAACCCTTTAATAATCACCCTGGTAGACCAAAACCTCAGAGTGACAATGTTCCTGGAACACTGATGGGACAACTAAAATTGACAAAAATCAAAAACATGGGAAACCATCCTAACAATAGATCATGACCATTTAAAAATGCAAAGTTTTTTAATCACACATATCCCTGCACAGCTTACAGCTACAGATGAATCCCGCACAGTGGCTACACGGTTTAGTTTTGCGTGGACACTGCCACAGAAAAATGGCTCTGTCTCAAAATACCACAGTCTTGTTTGAGCACTTGCAAGAATCGCCAAAATGCCTGGAAGGCTGAGCATCAATTAGACATTAAACACCTCTGCTAATAAAGTATTTAGGCATTTAACTCCAAAATGATATGAGGTGTACCAGAAAAATGAGAATGTTTTCTCCTTTTCTGGCCCTGGAAATCGAATTATTGTTAATATTTGTGATTCTGTTCAATGCCAGACACCAGCACATATTCAGTGCATTCATTCCCTAATCACTGTATCATTTCAGTAATTTTTACAGCTTTAGGTATCATAATGGTGTTTTAAGAGCTCGCTATTGAAATAAAGCAGAATAGTAATTCGAAGGGCCATAAAGTACTTGTTCCTTCTGTTAATATTTCATCATTATTGTAAATTTGAAGATAAAATGAATTTATTTACTATTACAAGAGAATTATTTGAATTTATAGTCAGTCATGTGGCCATGTAAACCACAGAGGGAAGGGATGGTGGCACAAATTTCATGCAAACTGTTACTCTCTATAACCATCATTTCCCTGAAGAGGGCTGTGGTCTCAATCTGAAGGTCTATTTGCTCATCTATGCTGATATAATTAGTACACAAAAAGGCATTACATATGCCTATCTTTTTCTTTTTATTTTCTGAGACAGAGGCTCAGTTGCCTCCTAGATCACAGATGGAATTTTATAATTCAGCAGAGATGAAATGATACACCTCCCTAAAACCTTTGAGAGGCAAGGCAGAAGGCACTGATATTAAGACAAAGGGATCAGGTCTCAAGACAACAATGAGGCCAGGCGCGGTGGCTCACGCCTGTAATCCTAGCACTCTGGGAGGCCGAGGCGGGAGGTTCGCTCAAGGTCAGGAGTTTGAACCAGCCTGAGCAAGAGCGAGACCCCGTCTCTACTAAAAAAATAAATTAATTGGCCAACTAAAAATATATAGAAAAAAATTAGCTGAGCACGGTGGCGCATGCCTGTAGTCCCAGCTACTCTGGAAGCTGAGGCAGGAGGATTGCTTGAGCCCAGGAGTTTGAGGTTGCTGTGAACTAGGCTGACGCCATGGCACCCTATCCCGGGCAACAGAGTGAGACTCTGTTCCCCCACCAACAAAAAAAAGACAACAATGAGCTTCCATGAAGGTGGGCATAAGAGTAGAAGTCCGGCCACCTTTGAAACCGGACTTGAGGAGAGCTCAGTCTGGCTGTCCAGGAGAAGTGGCAGGAGTGTGTGTCTTTTGTGCTGAGGTATTATGGAATCCTTTTAAAATGCAACTGCCTCACACTGGGATAAGTTGATCAGCCTGATTAACAGTAACTACAGTGCTGAAGGATGGAGGAGACTTAAATAGCAGGGATAATTGGACCAAGGAAGTATGGTTCAGTAGAGGTCGGCAGCTGGTGGTGGCAGAAGGACACTGGGGGACAGGAGGGAGTGAGAAAGTTTTTCTTGCTTCTGTTTTAAATGACCTCTCTAACATATCTCACACTCTTGATCATTCTACACATTTTAAATTTTTAAAAAATCATTAATTGGTAAGAGCCTGGGCTTTGGAGTCAAGCAATCAGGGTTTATGTTCTCTTATTTTTGTAGCTAGGCAAGATGCTTTATATCTCTGAGCCTCAATTTCCTCCATTATGAAATACAAAAATGAAACAACAGCCTCTGCCCCACAATGTTGTTATGAGATGAGAAATGGATAGAATAGATAACCCAGCACCCAGTAAGGATCTGACAATTTTTCACAGTATGCTTTTTGTGATACCTATTGAAAAAATATTTTTGTGAGGAGGAAGGAAAGATAATTTACTTTGCCAGCAAAGGAGGAAAAATGGTAGACCTTCTTGTCTCAAAATCCAAATTTTTCCTGCACATTCACAGAAATACAGAGCTTTTAAAGACAGGTTTCTCAGCTTCAGGGAATTACTGTTGAACTACAGGTGATGATGCTGATCATCCCATCTCAGCTGAAGACAATCTTGTGATCTCTGCCCAGGACTTCCCTTTACCAGATTGGGCTGGGCCATGTCCTGTTGCACAAACAAACAAAAGACTCACCCTTCCCCTCCCAGCCACTGGCCTGAGGCAGGGATGCAGGCTTTAGTCCTCAAAAAGGAGTAGAGGATGTTTTAAGGAGACAGAAAATATTTTTGCCATTTTTTTCCAGGCCATTCCCTTTGTTACAATAGAATAAATGTGTCTGCCTTTTGTCCCCTAAGTGGATGGTTCTGGGATTCGTTTTGTAAAGCCCTTCAGAAGGTCCCAGCAGTGCCCAGTGGCAGTGGCCTGCTCCATGATGCATTCTTGTGTTAGCTTTGCTCCTTCCCTGTTCCACCCTCTGGTTCCAGCCTTTCTGCTTCATAGGGTCACTTCCCAAATAAGCCACCTGAGTGCAAGCCCCTGTTCTGCAGTTAGACACACACTCACACATAATCCTACCAAATAATGTGCTTAAATGACAATATCTAGTTTTGAAGTGGACAGATCTTCTAAACAGAAACTGAAAAATGTCTTAATGGCATTATCCAATCACTGATTTATTTCGTCATTCAGTACATATTGAGTGCCTATACGTGCTATACATTGAAGATACAAGTTACACATCACTCATGCCCTAGAGGAGCTTATGTTTTAGTAGTGGGGATATAGAATTTAACCAAGTAATGTATGTAAAATTCATGTTGGAAGGGGGCAGAGCAAGATGGCAGAATAGAAACCTCCAGCAATCATCCCTTCCCACAGACACCTAGTTCAACTATCCACCAAAACAAGCACCTTAGAAGAACCAAAAGTCGGGTGAGCAATTATGCTACCTGGTTTTAACAATATATCAAGGAAAAAGACACCGAAAAGGGCAGAAAAGACAGTCTTGCATTGCCTATGCCAACTCTGCACCATCCCCCTGCAGCACAGCACCAGTATATTGCATGAAGAGGGAATCTAAGTGCCTAGTGGAGGAGACTGAACTGGTTGTGGGGCTTTGCGTTGAAACTCAGGGGCGCCTTAGCCCAGGGGAACACAGCACAGGGCAGAATTCTGCCCGTGCCCATGGAGGGAGCATTTTGACCAGCCCAGCCATAGGGAAATCCTCTGCCCCCAAACCCAAGTTCCTGCTAGTCCTACCACGGCTGACAAAAAGCAGCCTGGGTCTTGGACTAAATTTGTAAGTCAGTCACGACACAACGGCTGTAGTCCTTGGGCAATTCTTGCGGCTGTGCTGGCTCAGAATCAGTGGACTTGGGGTGCACATGACCCAGTGAGAAACCAGCAGCTGCAGCCAAGCCAGTGCTGTGTCACCTCTCCCCCAACTACAGGCAGCAGCTCAGGGAGAATCTTTACCCACTTGGGTAAAAAAAAAAAAAAAAAATAAAAAAAATAAGGGAAGAGCTTGGAGGACTTTGTTTTGCAACATGGGTACCAGCTCAGACACAGTAAAATAAAGTACCAAACATTCTCCTGAAGCCTGAGACCAGGCCTTAATTCCCAGACAGCATTTCTGGACCCACCCTGGGCCAGAAGGAAACATGCTGCCTTGAAGGGAAGGACTCAGTCCTGGCAGAATGCACCACCTGCTGAATAAAGAGACTTTGGGCTTTGAATACACATCAAAGGTAACCAGGCAACAGTCACCACTGGCTTTGAGCGATACTGGGCTGGCTCCAGGTGTGACCTGGTGCTGATGGATATGAGGGTGTGCCAACATCACTCCTCTCCTAACTCAAGCACCCCAGCACAGAGAGTGAGAAGAGAGTAAGGGATTTTGCCTGCCAACCCAGAGAATTATCCCCTATCTTATCCAAGTTAACCAAGGCAGTAACCACCAGGAGTCTGCAAGAGTCACAGCATTATTGAATTTGTGTCACCCCCAATGCTTAAATGGCTACAATGACCAAAAACTTAGATCACAAAACTCAATTCCTTTTGAGTATTTGGAAAGACTTCTTAAGACAGGTTCAAATAAGCTCAGACTGTGAAGATCAAAACAAATACCTAACTCTTCAATGCCCAGACATCAGTGAGCATCTACAAACAAAGAACTTCCAGGAAGACATGACCTCACCAAACAAGATAAATAAGGTACCAGCGTCCAATCCTAGAGTGATGGAGATAGGTGACCTTTCAAAAAATTAAAAATAGCTATAGTGAAGAAGTTCAATGAATATAAAGACAATATAAAGAAGGAATTTAGAAGCCTATCAGAGATTGAAATAAAAAAATAATCAAGCAGAAATTCTAGAACTTAGGCATTCAGCTGAAAATCAGAGTCTCTCAACAGCAGAATTGACCAGGCAGAAGAAAGAAATAGTAAGCTTAAAGATGAGCTACTTGAAAATACACAATCAGAAGAGGAAAAAAAAAAAAAAAAAAAAAGAAAGAAAGAAAAGAAAAAGAGAATGAAGCATGCCTACAAGACCTAGAAAATAGCCTCAAAAGAGGAAACCTAAAAATTGTTGGCCTTAAACAAGTAGAGAGAGAGAGATTGTAGTCAAAGATTTATTCAAAGAAATAATAACAGAGAACTTTCTAAATCTAGAGAAAGATATCAATATTCATGTACCAGAAGGTCACAGAACACCAAGCATATTTAACCCAAACAAGATTTCCTCAAGGCATTTAATAATTAAGCTCCCAAAGGTCATAGATTTAAAAAAAAAAAAAAAGATGCTAAGGGAAGAAAGAAAAAAACAGCATAAAGGAGCTCTGATACGTCTGTCAGCAGACTGCTCAGTGGAAACCTTACAGGCCATAGAGTGGCATGACATATTCAAAGTGCTGAAGAAAAAAAATACTAACCCTAGAATATTATATCCTGCAAAAATATCCTTCAAACATAGAGAAATAAAGACTTTCCAAGATAAACAAAATCTGAGGGATCTCATCAACTCTAGACCTATCCTATAAGAAGTGCTAAAAGGAGTTCTTCAATCTGAAAGAAAATGACTTTAATAATGGAGAATAAGAAATCAACTGAAGGTGGACAACTCACTATTAACAGTAAGGATACAATGCAAAATACTCCAGTGCTGTAATTGTATATAAACCATTTGTAGCTTGAGTTGGAAGACTAAATGATAAACCTATCAAATTGACAACTTTTTGAGAGATAGATAGTATAAAAAGATATGGATAGAAACAACAAAAAGTTAAAATGTGGGGGAGGATGAAATTAAAGGGTAGAATCTGTTTGATTTCTCTTTGCATGTTTATTTGTAAGCAGGGTTGTCATATGTTTAAAATAATTGGTTAGCAGACTTTTTTGCAAGACTCATGGTAATGTCAAATCAAAAAACCTACAATGGATACACAAAAAATAAAAAGAAATTAAAACACACTACCAGAGTAAAATAACTTGGCATTTCTGAAAGTGGAATAGGCCATTGTTAAACAGGAAGCCAGGAAGAAAGAGAAGACCACAAAACAACTGGAAATCAAAGAACATGGCAGTAGTAAGTCCTTACCTATCAATAACATTGAATGTGAATGGACTAAACTCTCCAATCAAGAGACAGAGTGGCCAAATGGATAAAAAAATCAGGAGCCAAATATATGTAGTCTGCAAGAAACCTTCTTTACCTATAAAATCACACATAGACTGAAAATTACAGGATGGAAAAAGATATTCCATGCAAATGGAAACCAAAAAGGAACAGAAGTAGCTATACTTCTACTAGATAAAAGAGATCGCAAGACAAAAATTGTAAAAAGAGACAAAGAAGGTCATTATATAACAAAGGGGTCAATTCAGCAAGAGGATATAACAATTATAAATATATATGCACCCAACAATGGAGCAACCAGATACATAAAGCAAGTATTATTAGAGCTAAAGAGTGAGATAGACCCCAACACAATAATCATTAGAGATGTCAGCACTCCACTTTCAGCATTGGACCCTTCATCCCGATTTAAAAAAAAAATGAAAATGAAACATTCAATTTCACCTGTACTATAGATCAAACGCATTTGATATTTACAGAATGTTTCATCCAACAGCTGCAGAATACATGTTGTTCTCCTCAGCTCATGGATCCCTCTCTAGACCATATGTTAGGCCAGAAAACAAGTCTTAAAAGATTCAAAAAATATTGAATACTCATACAAAGTATTTTCTCTAACCACAATGGAATAAAACTATAAATCAATAACATGAACAACTCTGGAAAATATGCAAACACATGAAAATAAAACAATGTGCTACTAAATGAGCAGTGGGTTAAGGATGAGATAAGAAGGAAATTTAAAAATTTCTCAAAACAAATGAAAATCAAAACACAACATACCAAAACCTATGAGATACAGTAAAAGCAAATAAGAGGAAAGTTTATAGCAATGAATGCCTACATGACAGGAGTAGAAAAGCCTCAAACAACCTAATAATGTATCTCAAAGAACTGGAAAAACCAAGAGCAAACCAAACCCAAAATAAGTAGAAGATATAATAAAAATCAGAGTAGAAATAAATGAAATTGAAACCAGAAAAATACAAAAAAACAAAAAGTTGGTTTCGTGAAAAGATAAAATAGACACACCTTTAGCCAGACTTAGAAAAAAAGAGAGAAGACCCAAATAAATAAAATCAGAGGACAAAAAGAAGACATTACAATTGATACTGCAGAAATCTAAAGGGTCATTAGAGATTACCATGAACAACTATATACCAGTAAATTGGAAAACCCTGAAAAAATACAACCTACCAAGATTGAACCAGGAGGAAATCCAAAACCTGAATAAACCAATAAAAAGTAATGAGATAGAAGCAGTAATAAAGTCTCCCATCAAAGAAAAGCCCATGACCCAATGACTTCACTGCTAAATTCTACCAAGCATTCAAAGAAGGATTCTAATAATACTAATCCTACTTAAACTATTCCAAAAACAAAAACAAAAAAACAGGAGGAGGTGATACTCCCAAACTGACTTTCAAATTATACTACTGAGCTATAGTATTTCAAACAGCATGGTACTGGGATAAAACAAAGACTGATGGAACAGAATAGAGAACCCAGAAACAAATGCACATATCTGTAGTGAACTTATATTCAATAAAGGTGCCAAGAACATGCAGTGGGGAAAGGACAGTGTCTTCAATAATGTTGCTGGGAAAACTGAATATCCATATGCAGAAGAGTGAAACTAGACTCCTTATCTCTCACCCTATACAAAAATCAAATCAAAATGGATTAAAGACTTAAATCTAAGATCTGAAACTATGAAACTACTAAAAGAAAACACTGGGATTTTGAAATGCTTGGACATTGAAATGCTTTGAAATGCAAGGACATTGATCTGGGCAAGGACTTCTCGAGTAATACACCAAAGCACAGGCAACCAAAGTAAAACTGGACAAATGGGATCACATCTAGCTAAAAAGCTACTGCAGAGCAAAAGAAACAATCAATAAAGTGTGGAGATAACCCACAGAATGGGAGAAAATATTTGCAAACTACCTGTCTGACAAGAAATTAATGACTAGAATATATAAGGAGCTCCAACAACAACAGGAAAAAAATCAAATCATTCAATTAAAAAAATGAGCAAAGAATCTGAATAGATATTTCTCAAAAGAAGACATACAAATGGCCAATAGGTATATAAGAAAATGCTCAACATCATTAGTCATCAGAGAAATACAAATCAAAACTAGAATGAGGTATATTCTCACCCCAGTTAAAATACTTTTTATCAAAAACGCAATGATCAATGTTGGCAAGGATGTGGTGAAAAGGGAACCCTCACACATCGTTGGTGGGAATGTAAATTAGTGCAACCACTATGGAGAACAGTACAGAGGTTCCTCAAAAAGCAAAAATAGAACTACCGTATGACCTGGTAATCCCACTGCTGACTATATATCCAAAGGAGGGGAATTCGGTATATTGAAAATGTATCTGCACTCTCATGTTTATTGCAGCACTATTCACAATAGCCAAGATACTGAATCAATCCTAGTGTCCATCCATGAATGAATGGATAAATTGTGGTACATATACACAATGGATTATTATATAGCCACAAAAAGAATGAAGTCCTGACATTTATAACAACGTGCATGGAAGTGAAATGAGCCAAGCACAGAAAGACAAACCTCACCTGTTCTCACTAATATGTGGGAGCTAAATATTAAAAACAATTGATCTCATGGAGACAGAGAGTAGAATGGTGGCTACCAAAGGCTAGGAAGCATAGCGGGGTTCGGGAGAGTGGGGATGGTTAATGGGTACAAAAATATGGTTAGATAGAATGAACAATATTTGATAGCACAACAAAGTGACTATAGTCAACAGTAAGTTAGGGCATACTTTAAAATAACTAAAAGCATGAAATTAGAATGTTCCTAACACAAAGAAATGATAAATGCCTGAGGTGACAGATACCCCAATTACCCTGATTTAATTAACTCACACTGCATGCCTGTATCAGAACATTACATGTACCCTATAAAGATACGTAATTATTATGTACACATAATTGAAAATATATATTTTTAAAAGTTCATGTTGTGGTGAGTACTACAAAGGAAATAAAGGGGAGGCAATGGTAAAAAAATGAAGGCAGCTTTATTTTAAACATGACCATTTGCACAGTTTCTCAGTTATGCAGACGGTATAAAGTTGCAATCTCAGTATGTATGTTTTTATCACTGCTTATTTTATCTCTTATATCCCAAATATTTTTCAGATTTTGTATGTATCTTTAACCAATATTTTTTAATGATTGAATAAGATTCCCCAATTGACTTACTAGTTGGTAGATCGGTTCTCTGTTGTCATATATTTTAGGGGAGTCTCCAGTGTTTAGTGCTACCAAAAACAAAGTAATGGACATGTTTATGCATCTAGTTTTTGCTCCTGTCAGAAGTACAATTTCTGGAACAGAGAAATTGTTATGGTACTTGTTTACATGTGAGCATCCTGTAGGCTGAAATGTCCCCAGAATGAGTGAATTGCCGGTTGTCTGGTGTTACCAGCAATACATCCCATGTTCCTCAATACTGTTTCTCCTTGACTTCTCCACTCACTGCCACATCATCTGAATGTTCTTACAACTATTCACTCTGTAAACCAGAACTGTAAGTCAGGATTGCTTAAATAGCCACTTCAACATTTCCCCAGCTAGACAGAATCCTTGTAGGACAGAAACCTCCCCTAACCCTCACACATAGCTGAGATCCCAGGTGCTCGATTCCAGTTTTTCAAATTTACTAATTCCTACAAGCTCCCTTCATGCTGTATCGAGTATGAGACCACTTAACTTGTCATAATCTAGTCACACCTAGGAGGGCCCCAAGTTCTATGATCTGGAATTGGGAGCAAGGACACATTCCCTGTATCATGCCTTTTGTAGTTTATCATCAAATCAGCATTCATCAGCTAATACCAAATGAATCTTACACGACATTCTGCCACACAGTGCTACGAAGCAACTCCTTCGTGGGCCCATCGGCCCCCGTACCCTTACATGTAGTTGTACACCTCTGAGAACACAAATCTGCATTCCTAGGGCTCCTCTGGGTATAGAATATCTCTTTTGCTTGTCTTCTTAGGGACACACACACACACTCACCACTAGCAAATGATGTTTGCATGCCTCTGCCCAAATTAAAGTGATCAGTCTGCCACAGTGACTTTAATGGAGGTAATCACCAGCTCACATTCATGAACAAATTGATGTGCCTACTTCATAGCTGAATCACTCAGCATAAATCTACACCCTTCATATATAAAAACCTCAGAGACTTAAAATAATGCAATAAAGCATCACCTAATGTCTCCTTGATGCTGGATCATCAATAATATGTGGGTAGGTGAAAAAGATAGGAGAGGCTTATCATGTGTTATCTAAAACCATGCTATAAATGTAATGCCTTTTTAATTACTAAAGGCCATCTGGGATTTTGTTTTCTCCATCTTTACATGGAAGAACTGAAATGTTATAATTCTCCACCATTACGTAGTTTCTCAGAGTCCCACATAAGTAAATAAAATCTTACTTCCAGTGAATAAAACATGTTGATTTTCATACATGTGGGCTGCATATTATCAGGAAGAAAACTCCAGGTTCTGTCTCTAGCAACGAGGAAGGACTGCACTGAACCATCCGGTGCTTGACATTTAGCAGGAGCCAAGAAATGTTTACAGCGTGAAGATTCTTAGAATAAATGAGTGCAGCTATTCTCTATAGCCTGGTCTCATATGTTTCAAAATGATAAATGGAATTGTAGAAACAAGACCATATTCAACAGTACAGAATGAATCTAACCATCCTAACCAATACCAGATACGTGACTTTAGCCCAATATGCACAGACTTCCAACTTAATGAGGGAGATAGTCAGGCGTCCCCACTTTATGTCCCATGTTGTCTTTTGTCTGGAACAAGGAGGGCAGTGCCTTCACCAATGAAGCTCCTAGCAATCTGCCAAGACACAATTCAAGTCCATGTGTTGCTGAAGACTTCCCATTGACAGGGACAATAGGAATTGATTCCTCTTCTAAACTCCTTCAGGTTTACCGGCTGTGCCGCCAATTGCTACTTACCAGCCACTATTGTTTTATTCATTATTGGTGATGTGCATGTATGATACATACATATAGAATTAGATATAGATCACAGAGACACACAGAGATGCTGTGCATCTTCAATTCCAGATGAAATTTCAGCCTGAGGATAATGGCTGCATTTTATGCATCCTTGTGGCCCCCACAGCTCCCTGTACAAGACCTTGTACACAGCAGGCATAAATGTGGCTCCAACGCAGCCTCCCTGTTCTGGATGTTTTCTTACCTCTTCCTCCCATCTGTCCTTACCTCTCTCAAGTCCTACTCCCTTTTGTCACTGTTTACATAGCACAGGATGCTAACTGATCAAAGGAACTTTTCACTCAGGTCATGTTTTCTCCTCGTAAATAATATAACACTTTAATCTAATTAAGATGTTCCCAAGTCCTTTAAAACTTTAAAAAATGTACTTCCCCCTTATTCTTGGGGAATACATCCAAGCCTCCCCCTGCCCATGGATGCCTAAAACCACAGATAGTACCAAACCCAACATACACCATGTTTTTCCCTAAACATACACACCTATGATAAAATTTAATTTATGAATTAGGCACAGTAAGAGATTAGTAACTAATAATATCCCAGCATCATGACTCTCGTACTTTGGAGCCATTATTAAGTAAAACAAGGGTTACTGGAACACAAGCACTCCAAGATCTTGACAGTCAATCTGAGAACTGAGCCAGCTACTAAGTGACTAATGGGCAGAGAACATCTGTGATGGATACGCCAGACAAAGGGAGAATTCATGTCCCAGGCAGGACAGAGAGCAACGGCACAAGATTACATAATGCTATTGAGAACTGCACTCATTTGAAAATTTATGAATTGTTTTTTTCTGGAATTTTCCATATTTTCAGATCTCGGTAGACTACAAGTCACTGAAACCCTGGAAAATAAAGCTGCAGATAAGGGGGTGCTACTGTATATGGTAGAACCTTCAGGATCCCCAGGCAAGCTGTTGGGGAAATATATAAGCACAGGGAACTTTTCTTAAACTCTATCTAAAAAGTCATTTGATCTTTTCTTCCTCTGACCTCCTGTTTTCTGTAAATAAAGTCTTATTAGAATTCATCTCTATCTTTTTATATATTGTCCATGACTGCGTTTGCATTACAATGGCAGAGTTGAGAAGTTTTCACAAATACCATATAACCCACAAACCAAGAATATTTAGTATCTAGTCCTTTATAGAAAAAGATTGTCAACCACTAGTTTAGACAAAAACCTGGGCAAAATCAGCCATTCAATTTTGTCAGAGCTGCAAATATGCCAAAATATTTTGCCAGCAGGAAATGGGAGCGGTATCAAACTATGGCATTTATATCACAAGTAGAAACAAAGCTAAGTGGATCAAGGAGGGGCATAAGTTCTTAGAGATAAAAATATGTACACCTCCCAGGTCTACTTAATAGCATTAAGTTCTGGGACAAGTTAAAAAACAAACAAAAAACCAGGAAGAGGAAAAAAAGAGGTTTCACAGGGGCAGGAGACCCAGAAGGACCTTTAGTATATTTTTCACCACCCTCAAATATTTACACAAGTTTACTAGTGAACACATAGTCAAAGAGAAGCAAGTCTGAGTCAACAATACAATGTGGCTTACTTCTCAGGATAGCCCTGTCAACCACCCCTTCCTGAAACTAGAGGATCACTCTAAGTACCTCTTTAAATTAACCAAGATGGCCAATTTTGTAACCACCTATTAATATATCTAGTAATAGCTTTCTTGGATACCCATTTCTTTCATCACTTTCTGCTCCAACTTGGGCCTTTAGCAGTCTGCCTGCATAGGTAGTCCCGGACAAAGCCCTAGAGTATATCCAAGGGAAGTGCTAGTCCCAATGGCCTCCTACCAAAAACCTGTGCCTGGTCACTGCAACGGGCATTGCCCAGAAGTCCTGTGTCACAACTTCAGAGGGCTCCTAAACAGATCATAGCAGTGAGGTGTGGGATGTGGGAGATGGCCCAACTCCTGTCTTTGGCCATACGAAGGAAGAGACTAAAGAAATGACCTTCAAACCAGCTCATTCCCCCTAATGGGTCTCTCCCAGTTCTTGGGACCTGGAAATTATCCCTCCTCCTCCTTTCTGCATTGACTCCTGGAATCTTCCTAGTCTCAGTCCTCCAAACCTGCTTGCTCCATCTTATCTATGCCCCACTGCCAGCTCTTCCTTTCTTCCTTTCAGATCTATTCTTGCATTCTTCCCCAGGTATCTTCATAAAGCTTCAATTCTCCCCTTAGCGTATAAGCTCAAGCTTATTTGGGTACAAAACACAGCACCCCTTTTCCGTACCTTTCCCCTAGGGGCAATCACATCCATTCCCAGATCAGGTGGCAGTCTAGGTCCCTCAAAGAGGGGACATCAGAGAGCTTTCCATGTATGCTTTATCTTAGGTGCATTGAATGGTGCTAGCAAAACCATCCAAGTGTCGTAGTGCCATTTGTGACACTCTTCAAAATGACCCTCCCGTGTAGTCACTTACCCCAATTCTGCTCTCTCTTTCTCTCTCTCTCTCTGCCTTCATCCTCTGGTTCCTGACACCTACTTCAAGTTTACCTCTGCTTAACGCTACTTAAGAGTACTTTGTTCTGGCTCTATAATGTCACTAACCCAGTGGTGAACTCTCCTCCATGTTCATGGTACCTGCAGTATTATAGCTTCTTCCTGCCTCTGTCCTGCAAGACACAGAGTAAGCCAAGGCCTTCTGGTTTCACTGATAATCAACATTTTTACCAATCACTTCTAAGCTAAAAAAAAATCCTTCTTTCCTTTGGGGAAAAAGAAGTCCTTGTTGAGTGTCCTGCATTCCCTTCCTTCTATGGGCCACAAACCCCTACTAAGGCCTGTAATGTACCAGCACCTTGCTCAGCTCTGAAATCTAACATGTTCCCGTGATGCTCAGAGAGCAGGGCAGAGCAGAGCTAGAAGGCTGGCATCAGGGTTATTCCATGCCACCCAGGAACCCTATCGGAAAGGGCCCTGCCATATGGAATCGCTTTTCTTCCAAGTGACCTTCAAGTAGTCACCTCTACCTTGTTGGGCAGCGGATGCATCCCTCACAGTTCTGAGCCACGGTCAGTCCTGGACCACAGATGCATCTGGTTTCACCTTCAAGCCCTCAGGAGACCACAGCCAGGTCTAAATGGAAGGAGCAGCTGCACTTGCAAAAGTGCACATACACTCCCAGCCAAGGTTACACTTGTAACCGATCTCTGTAGGAGCAGGCCCAGCCCCACAATGGCCTTCAAATGCACCTCAGCTTAGCAACTCTCTACAAGAGAAATGTTTTACTTTCTCTTTCCTCAGCAGGTCATTTTTTCCCCTATAGCCGCATCAGTCTGGGTGAATGGCCAGTCAGCCTGACCTTTCAACCTGCTGTGTGAAAATAAAGCTAAAAGTGATCATCTGACTAATAATCCCAGAGAGGAGCAAATAATGAGGGGATTCTATGCATCTTGGTTCTGTTTAGCTTTGTGCTGTCTAGGCAGGCTGTTTATTTAACCCTGGGCTTTTGCCTCAAATAGGCTCTTTATGTGTTTGTGGGATCCATGTTTTGCAAGCATATTCATTACAGTAACACCAATAATATTTTTCAGTTGGACCCAGAAAGGGAATGAGCAAGAGAGAGTATGAAGATATTTGGAGGTCTTTATTTCATCATTCTCTGATGACTACATCTTAGACTTTCAAAGAACTTAATATCCATCATTTTACAACAGCACATACGATGCACACACAGTTGTACTGTTTCATTGACATTATTTAGTGATGAAGTATGAGGTAACAATCTATATGCCCATGGGCCAAATGTAGCCTTGCTTTTGTGTGGTCTTCAAGCTAAGAATGGTTTTATACTTCAAAAGGATGGTTAAAACACATACAGAAAGAAAAATGTGAGACTATGTGGCCCATAAAGCCAAGAAGAGTTATTATTCTTAGCCTTAAAAGTTTGCTGACCCCCAAAAGTATGATGGTACAGTTATAAATATAACTACTCTGCTGTCTGTCTGAAAGTTGACCAGGACACAAGTTATCCCAAATGCTCTGGTCCTGGCAGTCTTTTCCTCTGCTCTAGGGAGCCATCTGTGCTCCTACCATTTCCCAGGCTCTTCTCTGGTGGTGTTTTTCAAAGACAAGGATCTTTTTAGTCCTCATCGTTCTTTATATTTATGTATTCATATTTACTGAAGCCCTATGTCACGCTGCATTATTTCACCAGATCTAGCTTTTCCAGAAATCTAATCTGTCCCCAGAGACTGAAGAGCTGCAAAGTTTGAGACTGTTGGGGAGAACATGTCAGAGACTCACAAAGAATCGGTGCAAAAACATGTTAGAGACAGTATTTCTAGAATATGGGCAAAACCTCCCAAAGGGTCTACTTTGAAGAAAACAGCACTCTTTGGCATGAATATGTTTTAGGCGAGGGGTACACCTTGTACGTGCTAGGACCCATTAGACTCACAATAATGCCTGAAGAGTGGAGTCTGGCTCACAATTTCAGTGTGAGATAGTGTGTGAGCTAGAGCTATGCTACCCAAAGCATTGTCCGCAGGCTAGTAGCAAGGGTAACACCTAAGGGCTTGCTGGAAACCCAGAATTTCAGGCCTGCCCCACACCTGCTAAATCAGAGTCTGTATTTTTCAGGATCCACAGGTAATTCCCAGGCACATTACAATTTGAAAAGCATAGTCACAATGCAACCAGCATGAGATGTAGAAACTGTTCGACCACTTAGGCATGTTAGTTTTTCTTTTTGTCACATCCTCCTCTGTAAGATAGATATAATGATGCCTTTCTTAAGGATGGACGTTTGTAATAGCAAGCAAATAGTGTTTCACAAAAGGTTAGCTCCTGTTATGTTATTAAAAGAGCCACTACATTGCAGTAAGTATTAATGTATGGTGAGAAAAGTCATTTGATGGAGGGAGTTTTACACTTAAAAATCCAGTCTCTTTTCTTTTTAGCAAATAACTTGACACTGGCTATAGAAAGTTGATGACCAACTTATACAGAAATACATAACGTATGACTCAGAAGGAATTTTAGAAATTCTGTAATTTAATGGTTGTAGCCCTAGATGCATACTCTAATCACCTGGGGAGCAAAAAGAAAAAAAAAACACCAATGCCCAGGCCCTATCCTTGAAGAACCAAGAGTGGGGTTTGGTGGTCAATAAATTTTTACTGTTTATTTCCTTTAAGTGATTCCAATGTCCAGCCAAGGATTTATTCCAAACAAACTCTCCTTTCTGTTCTCATGTGCCCACCTTTGAATCCATTTACCAAACAGAATTTATTCTAGAGACATTAGAAAATTTTCCCGTGGTCATGCAGCTAATTTGCTGCAAAGTGGATACCAGGATCTAAGTCTCTCCATTTCTGTTATTGTTAACCTTGGCTGAACACTGCAAATGTCCCAGAAGCATTAAGAAATACTGATGCCTGGGATCCAGTGTCATAAATTCTGATGTTTTTGTTCTTGGGTATGGACTAGGCATGGGGAGTTTAAGTTTCTCCAGTTAATCCTAATATGCAGCCCTAGTAGAGAACTTTCTCCCCATTTCAAATTTAATCTTAATTTACTCTAAATTCAATAGAGCATTCCCAAGTAAATGGGTGTTTCCTCCTCCTCCTCTAAGGCTTTAGTCTGTGTCCATCAGCTTTGCTCTCTCCTTCATGGAGGCCAACCAGGAAGAGGCCTTGAAGATGATTTCTCTTTCCCAGTGCTTGCCAAGTCTGCACCATCATAAGAATCACCTGGTGTGCCTGTTAAACTTACATTCCACCCAAGACTCTGATTCAAAGTTCTGCAATGAACCTGACAATCCCTGTTGCTAAGAGACTTCCCAAGTGGTGCTTATGAGAAGGCAACTTTCAGATAAAACTGGTCTAACTCAGGCCAAGCAGCATGAGCATCACCTGGGAACTTATTAGGAATGCCAATTCGCGGACCTCACCCTGGACAGGCTGAATCACAGATTCCAGGAGTGGGGCTATTTGTGTTGGAGCCAGCCCTCCAGGTGGCTCTGCATGCTCAGGTTTGAGGCCCACAGATCTACCAGAAACTCTTCACTTTTTAACAAATGGTGCCCTGTCTTCCAGTGTCCCGCCAGCAAGAATTCCTTTGCTATACCTGCTTTGCTTTATAAACAATCATCTACATATCATCACTTCTCACAGTTCTGTAAAAGTAAGTTGTCAGAGTTTTTCTGACACATAGAGAGGCCTAATTACTATCATCAGTCTTGACTATTCTGGATAAGAGTGAGATACCCTGTGATTTGACACCAAAAGCACATTTTCCTGAGCCTGAAGCGTGGTGGAATGAGCTGGGTCATGCTGCTCTCAGATTCTTGCCCTGAAATGCACACACGTGCACAGACAACGACCATCTCTCATTACCCCTCAGATTTCAAAAAATGTTAAAGGGGTGAAAAGAGGATAAAAATCCACAAAGTTCTTTATTTCCATGACTCCTAGAGAAGTTTACATTCAAGGGAATCTTGAATACCTACAGTGTTTAAGGCACCTTTGAAAGTGACTATTCAATTATCACAACATCTGAAATTACACAAGAGTTGGAATGCATTTACTGTGCATTAGGCATTTTTGGAAGCTCTATGTGTATTCTCATTTTATTCTCAGAAAACCCTATAAAAGTACTATTATCATCATTCCCATTTTATAGAGTAAGAAGCTGAGGTACAGAGAAGTTCAGTAGCTTTACCAAGGTCATGCCAAAGTAAGAAAAATCAGGTTTGAACTCCAGCACCCTGACTCTAGAGCACATTCTATAAATCCCTATATGACACTTATTTATTGTTCACCACAAACCTCAAAAACATGTTTCTTTTGTTTCCTAGATTAATAACCAGAAGCTAAGAGGGTAAACAGCTGGCCCAGATCAGCTCATAAGTGGCAGAACCAGTATTTGAACCTGGAGTCTGTTTCCAGGTTGCAGACATACACACTGCCCCCTATGGGGAAGGCAGTCACTATCTCAGATGGTGGAGCACCAAGGAGGCAGCCTCTCAACTTGAAGCGACAGTCACTGTCTTAGGAACTTAGGAAAAGCTGACATGAGGGTGATCAGTGCCCCTCCAAAAGAACCACTCTAGCATAAAGTACACTCTTCCGAGGGAAAGGCTACAATAGCAGGAAAAAAAAAAAAAAAAAGACAAAACTTGGATATTGAGGGTGGAGAGCAGACAGGTAAGAGAGATTGGAAAGTCAGGTTTGGCTGATTTCAGGATTTGTTCCCCCTCAGGCCAGTCCTGTTCCTGAGGGTTATCCAGGCACCAGGGCAAGTCAGATTCAGAATCACTGAACTTAACTGTGGCATCGTGTTATTTCCCCCTTACTTCACAGCCATGAGTGAGGGCTGCGCAGCACAGAATGAGGAGTTTGCACAAATCCAAACTAGAAGAGGCACTGGCCAATTCAGCCGCCAAAGACTTCGGGGTCCTGTTCCATGAGACTCCAACTACCAGGCAGGGACACTCCCCTGGGCATATGGAGCCCATCCAAATCAGCCAGGCAGGAAAGGGCTCCTGAGAGTGTGTGTACTGGGGGCATGGGGTATTCCAAAGGGAAATTTAGGAAGCTTAAAAACATGTCTCTGGCTAGTTTCCTACCTCTTACCTCTCTAGGTGAGGAGAAGGAAAGAAACAGAAGTTGCTCTTTAAGAAAAAAAACAAAACAAAAAATGCAGCTGTGGAATCCTGTCCCAGCCCAACCAGAGACTACCAGAAGAGGAAACAGTGAAAAGGCATCGCTTGTCTTCTGCTTCAGTCACTTGTTCAACACATTTAGTTAATCACACACTAGGCTCTGGAAGTCAAGCAAAATGCTAAAAAAGAGAGACATGATCTCTGCCTTCAAGAAACCCCAAATCTCATTAGATGAGCCAGACCACAAAGCAGCAAATGAAGTCAAATGCAAAATGTGCTGCAGTTGAAGTCTGTACCAGCTGGAGTGGGCCCACAATGTTGGGAGAGATTTTTTTTTTTTTTTGAGAGGGTATTGAGGGATGGGAGTTATTTAAGGAAAAGCTGCAAAGACACAAATCCCAAGAGTTGCAGAAACTAAGATGGGGGAGGATGCAACAGCAAAGGTAGAGGCCGGGGGCATGGGGAAAGCATCCTAGGGAGGAGGAACAATGTTAGCCAGGGCCCCAGAGCCTGGGGTATTTGGAGATTGGCAAGTAGTTCCGTATGACTGGGTGTGATGGGAGAGTCAGCAGGAAATATGTCTGGGATGGATGTCAGCACCAGAGACAGAACTGTCACCTTCACTTGTCGGCAATGGAGAGAACTTTAAGCAGGTGAGTGATGACTGAACGAATGTCACAGAAGAGCACTTGGGCACCTGTTTGAAAGATGGATTGGAAGAGAATGAAACAGAGTAGATGTCTGCCAATAGAATCAGCTTCTTTTAAAAAAGAAAGTGTGCACCTACCACATTCAAGGTAAGAGAACAAGGTGTGCTGAGGATATATGTAAGATACGATTTTATGAGGTACCTCCTTCTCACCCCCATTAAAACATGAGGACATTGAGACTTAGAGAGGTGAAGTATATCGCCCACGGTCACCTAGATGGTCAGGTTCAGAGCCAGAACTAATCGACGATTTGTCTCCCAAACCAGCACTTCTGCAATGCCATACCCCTTCTCCCTAGCTGTTTCCCTGCGGCCATCTCCTTCTGAAAGCCTGTAATCCCCCCGCAACACAGGCAGGTATGGCAGCTCCCAAGGGCAAAGGTCCTATTGTGTGCCTTTGCTTACACAGTTCAGCCTTCTACCTCTTCTCTGCCGATCCAAAGGTTAAGTTCAAGTCATACATAATCTGGGAATCTCTTCCTAACAACCCCTACCCCCTACCCATGTAGCCCTACTCTGAAATCATACAATATTAGTGTAAGGAATTTATGTCAAGATTATCATAAAACTGTTGGTGTCTGTGAAGAGCTTGCCTTCCCAATTATATTATCACCTTCTCAAAGGTAGAGACCATCTCTTCCCTCTCCTGTACTAACCTTAGCATGAAATAGGATGGTATGAACACAACAGATACCAAACCCTCCTGTGTGAGCTGCTGGCTGCAGGTCCATGTGCTACTCACTCCCTCACAATAGCAGAGCTGAGCTCACCTTAGAGCCCAGCCCCCTCACACAGGACTGCAATATACAAGACCCCTCTGTGGCATAAATACTGTTATCTAAGTTTAATGTCAGCAGTAGGAATTGACACAGCTTATCTTCCTCTTTCCATCTTCTACCTTATAACTTTCTCCTCATGCAGGCCTACCATTATCACCAAATCGCTAATATTTTTCTCCTTTTGCTTCTCTTTCCGGAGCTCTAATCATTCACACTGAGTTTCTCCTCTCAATTTACAGCTCAGATTTAGACATCATTTTTGACTCTGTGAAAAGTGGGTCTCCCCACTCACAGGCCCAACCTCACGTTTACACACCCTTTGTTGCATTTACATCCTCACTTTCCATTCTGCCCACCCATCCCTTTGAATTCTCTTCTCCCATTTAGCCTGCTTGACGTGTTCAAGATTGCTATAGGACTTTTTTTCTCCCAAAAAACCTCTTCCCATTACTACGCAGGTACAGTTGTATTCTCAGCCTTCCCTGTTGTTAATCTCATTCACTCCTGTGACCCTCTTTTCATCTGAGTTGAAAATACCTGACTCACCGTCCCAATCTCTGGCCTCCTCCTCCTGCTCTTGATGCAGTTTTCTGAGTTGGTTGGATAGCTCTAACTGAGTGGCACACAATCACCTCAAAGGCATGAATTCCACCTAGAAATATGCACAACCTCCCCATCTTCTGCTCAGTGTCACTATCAGCGAATGACATTTCTCGTGGCTACCCAGGATAGAAAACTAAGATTCTTATTCAGTTTTTACACAAGCCCTGACACCTGTGACTGCAAGGTATCTCCAGTCGCTCCCTTCCTAATCCTTTCCCACTATCCTACTTCCAATGTTTCTCAACTTTCACTCATATGGGGATGAAATGCAACTATTTCCTACAGTATCTGAAATTCTCCTCTGTCCAGTTTCAGCCTGGATCTCCAGCTTTATCCTGTGCTACACCCAACATGGCTCCAATCCTCTTGCCACAAAAGACCACAGCATTACTCAAGACCATCTAATGGGCCTTCTGTTTCAAGGCTCCTGGAGGACAGCCGAGGCTCATGTTAACCACCAATCACTCTGATAGAGCTGACCTTCTCTGCAAATGAGCAGAGCCCCAGAAAAAGTCAGTGTCTCTAGATTTGGACTTCAGACATGACCTTTGTTCAGAACCAGAGAACACATGGCCCACTTGACAGAAACACAGGAACTAGGTTCCAGGTTTGCCTTGTGGGGAGATTCCAGAAAGCAAGAGGGACAGATAACATGATTTAATACTATAATGATTAGGTAGAACAACCACATGTTGTAAGGGAAAATGCATTTGAATAGGCAATAGGTTTCTTAGGCCAAACTAATATGACTGCCGCAGTGTTTTTTCTGGCCCGGCACCATCCCCTGCACCCCTCCGTTAGCCGGCCTTCCAGGGAGGCATGAGTCAGCACACTTATGTAAGCAAGGTGTTATCTCCTATGTGAACCCATGCGATCACGCATTCCCATGGCATGTTGCCGCTATTGTTCAGAGCCATATATAAGCACTCATCATGTTTTCAGCCATGCTTTTGGTGGCAGCTGTTATCCCCCCAAGCAATAAAGAGCATGTCTCACCTGCCCGCTGCTAATCGTCTTTTCTTGCAATTTCCGAAGCCTTCGCCAGAGCACGCACTAGCCACAGAGCTCCCTCCTCACACGTGGGGCTATATATTCTTAAAGAAGCTTCATTTTTGGTAGCCCTCTCTTCATTTAGTTTATTCTTTTGGGCTACTTATTTATCTACTTAAGACTTTCCTGGTTGTTGTGAAGTAACGCAGTCTCGGTTTAGTTATTCAGTATATTAGTTTCTTATCGCTACTGTTTAGAAGTTACCACAAAATTCGTGACTTAAAATATCACAAATTTATTATCTTACATTTCTGAAGGTCAGAAGTCCAAAATGGGTCTCGCTGAGCTAAAAAAAAAAATCAAGGTTTCAGCGGTGCCGTGCTCTTTTCTGGAGGATCTAGGGAAGAGGCCATTCCCTTGCCTTCTCCTGCTTCCAGAGGCTGCACATTCCATGGCTCAGGGCTCCTTTCTATTCTCAAAACCAGCAATGGCCAGTCAAGTCTTTCTCACGTCACCTCACTCTGGCTCTAAATGTCCGTCCTCCCTCTTTCACTTATAAGGATCCTTGTGATTACAGTGGGCCCACCTGGACAAACACAGGCTGATCTCTTTACCTTAAACTCAGCTGATAAGCAACCTTAATTCCATCTGCAACCTTATTGCCCCTCTGCCATGTAGAGCAACACAGTCACAGGTTCCAGGGATTAGGTTGTGGGCATCTCTGCGGGGGTGGGGGTGGGCATTGTTCTACATAGAGTGCTATGTAGCAGGAGGAAAACTTGAATTTTGCTTGAAAGTCAAGGCTCCTCTCCTTCTCCTGATACGGGCTTAGCAAGTAGAGCAGGTGGGAAGAAGCACACACTGCATTTCTCTTTTGTTCTCTCATTCAGCAGCTTTGACTTCTGTTTTCCCAACTTACTAACAGGTTTCCAGGGTGAGGCAGGGGAAGGGAGATAAGAAAGGGGAGATAGGAACATCCTCGCTCACTACCTGGTGATGCTGCTCAGACACAAGTGCTGTCTGGGCTGTGGCAGGTGTTCACAGCTGGCTCTCCCATCAGTGCTTTCCCTTGCTGAGGGCCAATGCATCTTATTCCCATGGCCCTTTACCCCTGCCTGCTTCAGCCCCTAGCATTCTAGTAACACCTCACTTTTTCTGCTAAGGCTTATCCACTCTCCAAGCAGCCATCTTGAATAGGATCTTGGGTCACTACGCACCAGCCCTCTCCTCCCACAGCAAATACCAGTCTTTTTAACTGACAAACGCTGGGAGTGTAGGCCAATCCCAATGCACTTGACTTTTCACTGCTTCACTGTGGAAGCAGGTGCAGCCTCGTTCTCTTTAGATTCTTCTAAACATTGGTACAATGCCCACCCCCAGCATTCATATATTGAAACCCTAATCCCAATGTGATGATATTTAGAGCTGGGGCCTGTGGGAGGTAATTAGATCATGAGGGTAGAGCCTTCACAAATAGGATTAGTGTCCTTAATAAGAAGAGGCCAGAGAGCTAGCTAACTCTCCTTTTGCCATTTGAGGATACAGCAAGAAGCAGGCCATCTGCAAGCTGGAAAAATGCCCTCGTCAGAACCCAATTGTGCGTGCTTGCATCATGATCCTGGGCTCCGAACCTCCAGAACTGTGAGAAATAAGTTTCTTTGCTGAAGCCACCCAGGCTATGGTATTTTGTTATAACAGCCTGTGTGCCTCCAGTGTGGGTGAGGGCACTGAGAGTTCACGCACCAGCTTCCAGCCAGCTGCTTAGAAACACACACCCTTTTGGTCTCACACCTCACTTAGGAAAGTGACTCAGCTGAAATTTCTATTTTAACAGCATTCGTGGAGGAGGAGGAATGAGGAAATCAGGGAAACATAGGGAGTGGTCTGCTCTGTGGGGTGCCAAGGAAGAGACTTCTGCGTGACACTGGATCAGTGATGAAACTCCAGCCTAGAAAAATGAAGGATTGACAGGCACGACCAGTCTCCTCGTGTGGTCAGTCTTATGGGTGTCAGTTCCCAAGAGAGGACACCTTCTGCTATGGGTCTGCATCTGATGAGCAGCTGGGCCTCTTGAGATTTAATTATTGCACTAACTCCAAAAGAGCCATTCCCAGACTACTGCACTGTGGGCTATTTCAGCAGAAAAGTACAGAGACTAGCATTTAATTGTTCCCCACAATCTAAAGGAAATGTTACCTAATAGACAAGTCAGCCTTTGAATAAGTATGAAAATTTCTGGGACACAGAGTCCAGGGGAGGTCAGAACAGATCAGGTCAAGAAATCAGTTCTGACCTATTATTATCTATAGCTCAGCGCTGTGCTCAGGCCACATGCTGAGGAGTGACAATGCTGTTCCCAATACTTGTGCAATATGGAAATATTTTTTAAGTGACTAATGATGTGAAAGCTAGAATGGGATTTAGAGAGGATCTAAATGGGGACCTAGAGTATGGTTCTCAAAGATGCTCTGTTAACTAGTGACCAACTAGGACTCAAAACCAGGCACCTTAACTACCAGCCTAATAATCTTGTCACTTTCTAAGTCTCTATCTGGCAATGAGTTTCTGTGTTTCTTTGTTTCATCAGCACAAAGCACAATGCATGGTAGCATTCCAAAAATGCTTCACAATGCTAATCTGTTTTCCTTTCACATTTTTCTTTTTGCCTTCTCAGCCACATCTTCTTTTCCATCTCAGATGCTCCTTGATTTTATAATGGGGGGGAAGGGGGAGGGAGAGAGAGGGAGAGAGAGAGAGAGACAGAGAGAGAGAGAGAGAGAGAGAGAGAGAAACATAGGCTAATATAGGGAATA
Organism: Lepilemur ruficaudatus; assembly: GCA_963574885.1. NCBI lineage: Eukaryota > Metazoa > Chordata > Mammalia > Primates > Lepilemuridae > Lepilemur > Lepilemur ruficaudatus. Next base: position 20,557 of record CAUYRT010038205.1, on the reverse strand, counting down.
AGCACTAGGCTGTGCCTATTCTGTATATTGCCTCATCAAATCAAGCTCCAGGTATTTCTTTCATATTTTCTACCATCCCATCGAAACTTACTAATTGTGGGTTCTCTTCTCTCTTCTAAGCACCACCAGATGCTGCTTATGGGTTCAAGAAAAAAATTCCTACTTATATTCTAGTAAGTAAATTATCTTACCCCCTCAATTATCCAGGGACAGAAGTGAACAGAAATCAGGATGAGGAAGTGCACAGATAAGTCTCTTATCTACAATTGGATACCAGGTTCAGATTAAATTTCTTGAGAGCTAAGGCAAAAAGGTAAATACTGGGTTGCATAGTTGTTTTTTCTTAATTATCATTAATAAAAAGAGGCTTACAGTTTCAACTTTAGAAACCAAACTTTTCCTGAAATTAAATAACATTTACTCACATAGATACTCAAGGCAAGGATACTTAAGAATCTCATAAAAAAATACCCAACTAAGTGTGTTTTTATGATAGATAAACATATGCCATACATATAATAATTATTGCTGAGACCAACAGGGATTACAAAAGGCCTGACACTGCAGACTATCCAAAGATTGAGTATTAAATACAGGTAGCAAGCAGAGCCAACTAGGTTCAACTTTCAGACAGAAACTCAATACAGAATGGCTTCTATATATTTCAACATGTCCAATGTTAATGATACATATGTTGGAACAGGTGTATCATTCTTTATCTATAAGGACAAGAAGATCATGGAATGTTCTTGGACAGTTGGAGATTTCCCAGTGTCATAACCAACATCTGTGCTTCTGTGGGTGTAGGAAGAGGGGGAGAACTTGACAGATTGGGGAAATAAATGTTCCACAACCAGAAGACCAGATTGATCCAATTATTCCATCATAACATTCTACACCTACTAAGAGATCATCAGCTCACTCTGCTTTTAACTAAGTGATATTTCATCATTTACTTAACTGAGCATACAAGATATTCAAGAGTCCCCACAATAATCCACTGGGGTCTCAAATTATCAAACTATGGATCAAATGCAAAGCTTTTAATATGAATGATTTTAAGAGAAGTGTAGCATTCTCAGCCATCCACAGCCTCATGGCAAGTCTAATGTCTTGCCTTATAGCTAATTCTCACACTTACTACCTGTCACCTGAAGGTATTTGACTTGTAATCCCTAGAAATAACATACTTTAGGGAAGTGAATTCTGGCAAATACCTGGTTAGTGTGCCCCATATTGATAAGACAAGTTTTTCAATAAACTCTGATCATAAAATAATTCCATTTCCCTGATCAGTAAAGTAGCCATACAAACCAAGTTTAGGCAACAAAAAGTAAAAGAAACACTGCCCAGAAAGTGACTCTGTGTTAATGCAACACACAAAAATTCCATTGTTATTAATGATTTGGGGTTATGTGGCCCAAGGCTTCCCCTGAGCACCCTTTTGTGAAAGGATTCCCTAGTGTTACCCTCAGCTCTAGACATTTCCTCTTCAATCTTCTCAACGAAAACTTCCTTGATGCCACCCATCCCCTAGGAGTCTTGTCCTTGCCTGGTGACTGATGAGTTAGAGGATGAACAGGAGCCTGTCAGTGGTCCAGTCATCCTATAACTCAAAGGCATAACCCCCGCAGACAATGGCAGGTACTGGAGCCTGCAGGCCAGCACACAGCTGGGACCCAGAGCAACTTACCTGCTTTCTCCCTGGCAGCAGCACACCCCTGTGACTGCAGACAAAGCAAATTCTTGACGAGGATGGTGAAAACAAGAGGCACCCTTTCCAGGGCCCTGGAGCAAATGCATCGGTGGTCCCCATTCTTCCCAATCATTACAGGTTAACCGCTCCCTTTCCTCCTGATGTGGCTGATGGGAAATGAGCCTCTGGGGCTGACAGCCAGAAATTAATTTGATCGATTTATTTTCTGTGCTCCACGTTTTGGGTGCAAATGCTTTCTCCATCCTGATGGAGCACATTTATGCTCTCCCATTCGCAGAAAGCAAATTTATAGGGCCTAACTAACAGAATTCTTTCACTGAAGGTCAGAAACAAATGTTCCCATCCATCTCCCTTTACCTTTCTGAGCAGCACCAAGTTGCTTTCCTTTTTAATTTAAGACTAAAAGGAGGATTGTTTTCTGGGGAGGGGATGGAGTGAGACAAAGAGAGCAATAGGAACTTAGGAATTTTCTGCCAAAAACAAAACTTGGCATACCCCTCATGAGAGAAATGAAGCAAAGAAATAAAAATCTCTTCTGCTTTTACATGGAAGAGAAAACTTTAGTTATGCTTTAACTCAAGTAAAAAGAACACCATTAGGTAAGGACTATTAATTTACCATTCTTAGACATGTAGTATCTGGCACTTAATTTGTCTGTATTTTGGGCTCACTTGAGACCAAATTCTGTCCTTGGCAGGTCACTTCCAAAGACTGCGGAGAGAAATAAACATAGATGATCAGGACTATGAATGGTTAATCCTATTTTCTCAGGATATAAACTAACTCTTCATTAAAGATGAAGATTTTCCAGCTTTTACTTAATACTTAAAAGGTTCACATGGCCCTGAGAAAGAAAAGCTGATGTTCTCAGTGCCTGCCACTTGCTCAGCCGTGTGTGAAAAATGACGTCCAACCCTTGTCCAGAGGTAATGGTGGGCCTATCTTAGGAGCTGAGGACTGGCGGGGAAGCTTTAACCTGGCGAGGGAGAGCTGTGTGGGAAGCGCCCCAGCCTGTCACAGGTGCCTAGCTGAGGCACGATGGTAAAGCAAACCAAGTCTATGTGTAGGTCACACATGTTTTGCTGCTTCTGCCTAAATAGCGTCCTATGTACAGGTGTCCAACATCATCCTGTTATCTTCGACTCTCTCTCTCTCTGCTCAGGGAAAAAAAAAAAACCCAATGTGCTTAGATATTCACAGCATGAAGTGGCCAAAGGCAAGATGCATATTAGCCAGTCAGCTCAGCCTGGACACAAATGCTTTCCTGAGCACGTCCATGTGTCAGGGGAAGGCAGGCAGGCCCTTTCTTGCCCCCGAAATGTTGCACATGGGTGGCTTCACACCCTCTGCCTCAGGGAGATGCATTCTGTGTAATGAATTCCAGTGTTGTCTCTAATAAGAAGGAGGTCATCTAAACACCTGACCTGAAAGGAGGAAAGTAAAAAAGAGAAAGGAGAGAAGAGACAGAGGAAGGAAAAGTAGAAAGAGATGAGTAAGAAGAAAACGCATCCAGACCTTAGCAAAAACTGTCAGATCTGGTTCCTCTGATCTGGACGTGGCAATGTTTTGTCCTAACTGTAAGGATGAAAGGGAGGTGCATTTCAATGATACCGAGGCATTTGCCATTCACGTGGAATCCGAAGCCTCAATTGATTTCACCTGCAGCCACCAGACCTTGGCTATTATCCCCTTCTGCTTTGTTTTCCACAAAGCAGAACAAGAAGTAAATTAGGTCTTCGGTTTCTGTGTTTCTTTACAAATCTGAGCTCATGTGGTGAATAATGGAAAACACATTTCAAATTTAAAGAATACACAACAAAAGTTTCTTTTAAGCATTAGAGAGGAATAAATGCCTTCTCATCCTAATGCAGCTCAAGATATTGGCTGATCCCAATGTCAGCCCTTGGCAATTGAAATAATCAATTTCCAGAGAAATAAAGAGGCACTAATATCATTGAGGTCTCAAAAAGTTATCTAAGGCCCAGGTACTCTTTTCTGAGTTTCAGCTTTTACTTCTGTGTCAGAGGTACTATTGTGTCTTTCTGACCTATCCAAGGTAATAAAAGAGGAGATTGTCAAAATCCTCCTCTTGTTCTCGCTCATTAGCAATTAATTTATCATCTTATCTCTTTTTCATATTGAAAGCCCATGACACAGAAAGAGAAATTTCCATCAAAGAATAATAGAGCTGGGCATTTTCTTGGTGATGTTGGGTCTGTTGGTAGAATTCAATTCCAGGGGAGAAATCTTATTTTAAACTCATAAGAATGGGCCTAAAAATGAGCAGTTTCAAAGGAAAAAAGCAAAAAGAAGGATAATTCACCTAGAAATTATAGGTGCCATGAGATCCATTTCATACACTTGAAGTCTTTTAGTTCCCCTAAGAATGAGCGCTACAAATCTCCCTGCAAAAGGAGAAATCAAAGGGCTTGAAGCACTTCTCTCCATAAACCAGCTTAGCTACCACAGAGAGTGCCTATACAGGCTAGAAATACACAACCAAACTGGGAAATCAGATCTAAATCAACAAAAAAACCTAACAAATAAAAATAAAGATTATGAGGGAGAAAAATTTAAATCAAGTGGTTTAAGTGATTGATGAGAAAAAACAATGTGATTCACAAGAAGAGAGGAAAAAAAGACTTTGTAGAAGAATTATAAATAAATTATAGATAGTGAAGAAGGAAGATTCATTTATTATATACAGGGGGGAATCCAGAAAATAGAGAAAATCCTAATAATATCCTATGGTATCACTAGTTCTGCTAACCAAGATCTAACTCTCCTCCTCTTGCAGAGCAAAGTACAACAGCATTCCTCTTTTCTTATGGTTGGATGAAATAATGTGACTCATTCTAGCTAATGAGTTGGGAAGGGAGATTATGAGTGTTAGTTCTGCACTGAAATTGAGACCCTCTCGAGCTTGCTTTTCATCTGGCACGTGACCAGCAAGATGGAGATGGTGGCACCAAGATTTTGAAAGGTGTTCTGTTACTGCAGTATAACCTAACTTATGCTGACTGATACACAACTACACATTCAATAACAGATACAAAGCTGCACAGTGGCCAAAGATTCTCTCTTAAGGAAAATGACAGAGAGCATATGCTAAAGTGACAGAGATTCCCGTAAGACTGTCTGTCTTCTTATAGTGTATAACTAAGGTGGTACAGAATGTGCACACCCACATTTGCTGAAGTGGAGCTAAAGCACTGTCATCTTCAGAAACATAAAGGAAGAAATCTGAATTGTATCTTTAGACTTAAGGCTTGAGAAGAAAAGAAAACTGAAAGAAGAAAAGAAGCCAGGTGGTATTGTTTTTCTCTCGACATTTATGTTCCTGAAGGAGGAGCTAAGGAGATGTGAATAGTTATGCAGGTGGGACAATATGCAGGACTGTGGTTTCTGGTATCAGGACCACAGGATGCTGCAAAGCAAGGGATGCATTTTCAGCAGACCAAACACAGAGCTCTTACGGGCATATGCATTTGTGTAAGCAAGGGAGCTACATAACAAAATGTCAAGGGGAAGAGAAAAATACCTGGAAAATAGTTCAAATCTATATATTGTCTATAGAGGAGATCAGTTGTGGCACGGATCATACATTGTCAAGGGGGTAAAAATTGATTCTTGTGGTGGGCAAAAAACAAAAACAAAAAGAAAAAAACCCTTAGATATTATAATGGCTCCCTCCAAAAGACCACAGTGCACAAACAAATATGCAGTATACCTGTGGTATTAACATGTAAGAGGTGACTAGGGGAAAAAATTTTTAAAGAGATTCCTTAGGGGGACAATAATGAAAAAAAAAAACTAAGAAACACTGGAATAGGTGAACAAATATAGTGATTTTCAGAGGGGAAAAAATCAAGAGAAATATTTATGGCCATACACACACACACACACACACACACACGTGCACATAAATATGCCAAACAGAAGATGTGAATATAATTAATCAGGTCACACTGAAATGATATCCAGAATTAAAGACAACTTTAAAAGTTACCCTGAGTCTTGGTGGGAAAGAATGATGAGTCTCTTCTTTCATCTTCTATATGTGTTCTAGAAGCTCATCAGAGAATGCCCATCCCATTTTCCCTCATTCAAACTATTTGCAGTTTGTATTTTTATAAACCTACAAAGCCAGAGTCTCAATAAAAAATTATTACCATGTTTTTCTTTGAACTTTTATTTTTAAATCTGCTTTTGTGAACTTTCTAGTACATAAAGTTCTATGCCCTATATTTCTTTCCTTCACTATTATGGACTCCGAGAGGTTATGGTCATATTTTTCTAAGACTATTTATATTTTTTAAAGTTTCTATATTATCTAACAGATGAGAATTAGATCCAGAGCAAAAGTCAGCATCACCATTTCTTATATACCCTTAGCAAAGCCATTTTTTGAAAGATATGGATACGCAGTTGGTATATGGAGAAGTTGAAATATTGTCTCTATTAAATTTGATTTTGGCCATAATTCTGTACTTTTTTAGTAGGACTACAGTACTTTATTTTCCATGAGATTATGCAAACTATAAACAACAGGTGACTGCAAATTTTTTTGTAATCTTCATTCAGACTTTGTTCAGTATGTCCCCATCTTGAGGTTCAAGGATTTTGACAATGATTTATATTTTGTCACTATGCAATGCCACTATCTCGTGTTATGAAATAGAAAGTCTTGGCTCATGGATGTGTTAAGAAAGCAGAAGAGCACCATCTGTTTTGACAGGCAGTCCCTGCACTGAGTAAGAAGTTTGAATGAGGTACAACAGGTGTCCTTTGAACTTCACCTATGGCCATGGCAGACAATGCTGACAACCCCAACTTCTTTCCCACAGTGTCCAGAGGTAGCTTCACAATTGTTTTGAACAGAAGGCTTCAACTTCATACAACTGATGTTGGTAGACCAAGTAAAACTCATCTCTAATATCTTTCCCTCTCTAAAATTATGATTATGCATCATAATTCTGCCCTTAGATTGGCCCAACAAGAAGCACACTGAGAATTCATATACAGCTCAGCAGACATAAAAAAGTAGGGAAGACTATTTCAGACATTTATCAGTTTGCTTTGCAGTGAGTGACTGGATACCCAAAGCAAAATCTTTGGCTTTCCAAAGTTGCTCATTGATTCTTCACAATTATTTTACGAGTAGCCACCAAAGCCTTTCTTTCCATGAGAGACTAAAATTCAAGTGGGGAAGAGACAACACAGTGGCTCTTGCTAACAGAGATATAAATAACTAAGAGCAGAATCATTTCTGTGAGTGAACTTGATAAAGAACACATAAGCCAGAATCTTCTGCTGTGGGCACAGATAATGTGGGAGAATGTAGGGAGCAGTGGCTGAGGACACACAGGACCATGCAGCAGAAGTCAGTGTGTTCCAGCATTAGAGATTATAATGTTTTATTTTGTAATTCTCATGCCACAGTAACCCCATATTCTTTTCTTAAACCCAAAAAGTTATGCCTTCTCAGGTTTTTTGCCTGAAAGTCAATTTATTTTCAACACCTTGAATGCCACTTTATAAATTGATCATCAATAAATTGCAGAGGATATGACCAATTTTTTCAGCAGACATCTAGGAACAAAAACTAAAGGCAACACCTGCTTCTGAGAGATGACCTAGAAAACCATTGGCATGCATACTACATCAAGGTGAAGGTGCTATGATTGTTGAGTTGGTTCCTGAAGAATGAATGGGAAAACCTTATCAGATGTATCTAGTATCTGACAGGCAGGTCAGTAAGGGTGGAATACAAGGTGGAAGATGGGCGCAGTTGGGACAGGTGGCAGATAATCAATAAGGAGATTTCAGATAATAGTATATTATTTCACATGAAAGATGATAAGGTCTGAGGCAAGAGGGCATATCGAGAAGGAAGTATTTTCATGAGATAATCAGAAGGCCATCTCACCAGGTAGTAACCATCAATAGGATGTATCTAGTTTAGTCTTTTGTGAGAGTTTTTTGTTTCTTTGTTTCTGTTGATAAAAATCAGTAAGTGACTGGACACACTGAAAAAACTTAAACATACCAAGGAATTCATTTTTTAAAAGTTAACAGGAAGATATTGAAATCATAAGCTAAATAATTATTTATTAAGTGTTTATTATGTGCCATAAACTATACTAAATTCTGCAGGCTACTAAAATTATTAGAACATAGATATTGCCCTATAAAGACTCACAATAATGTCATCATCAGGGATGAAAGGGGAAGGAAGTACATGCAGGTCAACAAACCTAATAAACTAAAGGATTAGGTGCAATAGGAGGGGAACAGAGGAAGCCCTTATTTCTGTCCTGAGAAGCTCCCAAGGGGATTACTGCTTCTCAGGCCTTCATATCCTTGGCCTTACAACCAAGGTAATATGCGAGTGGAAAAACAGTGAATCTGAGGCCTGAAGCCCTGGGTTCCCGTACAGATTCTGTTACCCTATTTATTCATTTGTGGAGACAAGGACTGTCCAATAATGGGTCCGGCATGTCTTGTGGGATATCCGTCAGTGAGCTAGCTAGAACTGATGACACCCATTCTCCCAGGGGGAGGGACCACATCTCAGGGGCCTAGGTTCTCCTTTCTCTTATTGGAGGTACTGTGCTGAACTTGGCTTCCCAAGAACCTGGGGACCCCAAGGTTTTCAGGTGCCAAGCATTTGGCATTTCCTAGCACTCTTTAAACAGAAGACATCTGAGTTCATTCTGCCTTTTTCCTGAGTTCAATATGTTGATTTCCCTACAGAAAGCCACTTTCACTTTATAAGAAAAGAGAGCATCATCTGACCCCTGAGGTATTGCTTCATGGTGTGTCAGCATTGCCCTGGCCTCAGTATCTCTCTCTGGGGGGACTGCAAAACTCCTCTTGCTGAACCTTGGCTGGTAAGTGCCCCCATTAAACCAGACCCCCACATCCTTGCCACACCAGGCAACAGGTGGCAAATCACTTGACCTCCGTGAGCCTTGAGGTTTTGCATCTGAAGAATGAGGAAAATAAAGACCTTCACCACTTCATAAAGTAGTAATGAAAATTCAGAGTACTTTGTAAATTGAAAAATGCTATACCCATGTGAGGGGTTATTTTTACATTAGAAGAGTGAACAGCCTCCTGAGCACAGACTCTGCTTTTGGCACCTAAACCTTCTGTTTACCACACACTGCTGCTGGGTTTGATCCACAGATAATTAGAGGTGGATTAAATGCATATATGCAAGAACATGGAAAAATAACAAAGATAAAAATAAAGATCAGAGAAATGAAATAAACAGAACAATAAAATGTGGATGTATCATCCATGTGCCTATGTAGTCACTGGTCTGGCCCAAGCTTGCTAGCATGCAAAGTCAAGGGGAAGGATGTCAGATACATGCTTGCCATTGACAGTAGGAAGGAAGCAAGTCAGTTTCTTAGGGCAAATGGAGCTTCATGGAGGGAATTTTGAGGTGTGAGGAGGTCAGCAATTTCACCCACCACATTCTACAATAAACACAATGTTAGCTTTCTTAGCATAACCCTCATAGCTCAGTTCAAGGAAATCTATTCTATAAAAAACCTGACAACATGGTCTGGTCAGAGATGATCCAGAGATAAAATAGACTAGGGGGAGTTCATATTTTGTAGGATAAAGCTATGGGTTTCTCAAAAAATAAAATAAAGTAACAACTAAAAAACAAAAACTCTCACAGTGTCAGCCTCCTTTCTTTAGAAAGCTTCTAAAAAGTCCCCAGCCCACATTTAATTAGCAAGTGTAAAAGTTAGGAGTTAACCTAGATATCATTTAGTGCCACCCACATTTTATTGAAAATGAAACTGAGGCTGCCAAATGGGAAATGACTTTTCTAAGGTGGCAAAGCCCTCATGGGCAGGACTGATCCTAGGTCTGGCCCTCTCTAGGGTGCAGTGAACTGCTTGTGTCACCAGCTCTGAGCAATCACAAAGCTTATTGTCCCTACCATCCTACATAGGACTTAATGTGCATTGGTCACTTATCACTGCCAGCTGGGTCTCCCTACCTCAATAGCAAGCTCTTTGACTCAAATTTGTCTCCATCTTCATAGCACTTAGCCCAAAGCTGGAAACCCAGTTGGTGCTTAATATTGCCTGAATAATAGATGTAAGTAGAAATAAATTGAGCATTTTCAATTGCAATTTAAATATCCAGACCAACTGCTAAATTCCAACCTTATTTCTTACTTCTTGGCAGTAAGAAACCCTACTGGAGGACAATAATGACATTTTCTACAAAATAGATTATGTGAATACCAAGGCCAAGTGATCGTTTTAATAAAGAAAACATTAGCACTTTTACCTTCACTTCCCTCTCTTATGGGTCAGAGGTGCCATCCAAATAGAAAATTATAAGATTAGTAAATGTGTTATAGATATTTTTCTTGGAACATTAAGGCTAATTTAGCAGGCAAAGTAGTTTTTCATTATGAGAACTCTTACATATATACAAGAAAATCAAAGTATGTGGGAAGCATTTCATTTTACATATAACTAATAACCATCAATTCTCAATCTACTACCACCAAAAAAAAGTAAAAGGAAGAAATGAAGGGGTTGCCTAGATGATGATGATGATGGTGGTGATGACGTTGATGGTGGTGGTAATGTTGATGGTGATGCTGATGACAGTGATGATGATGATGACAATGTTGATGATGATGAAGATGACAGTATAATGATGGTAGTGGCGATGCTGGTGACGATAATGGTTATGAAGATGATAATGATTATGATGATGGTGGTGGTGATGGTGGTGGTGATGATGATGGTGGTAATAAAGAGTTGTTGGCACTTACACTTGCTAAGTGCTTTATACACATTTCCACATTTAATCCTTACTACAACCCTATGAGGTATATACTACTGTTATCTACATTTACAGATGGGGAAACCGGGGTACAGAATGGTTAAATTGACATGGCAACCTAACAAGTATCTGATCCACAATTTCAACTCATGGAGTTTAGGGACCACAAGTTTCAAGGCTAAACTCTTTCATGACAATAATCACTCACATATTGACACTTAAGTGTCAAATACTCTTCTAACTATGCTAAGTGCTTTTTCTGTGTATTAATAGGCACGATCTTCACAAGACTATTACTCTCATCCCCAGAGGAGGAACTAGGAGAGTAAGTTTGCACAGGTCATACCGGTAGTTCATAAAGGACTCACACTGGGGCAGTCTGGCTTCTGCATCCGTTTTCATAACTGGCATGCTCTCTTCCTTTCCGTGAAAGGAAAACAAGTACAGAAGTTGTGCTCCAACTCTTGTCCATCCTCCTACCCTAGATCTTCTTAGGACTTCTTAGTCTCTAGCCCACATTCCTTCAACAGCCTCTTCATTGGCCTCCTGCTTCTCTGCTTCCTGCCTAGCCTCTTGGAATCCCTTTTCTCCACACAGCATTTAAGCTAAACTCCATTCAAAACCCATCTGAAAAGCAGCTCTGCCTTTAACTCTGCACTGACTGGAACCCTTCAGTCATTCTCCACTGCCCACAGCAAATGTCCAGACTCCTTTAAACTGCCCATAAGTCTGTCATGATCTATCTAGGCCTTCCTCCCTCTTTGGCCCCACCTCCCTACACTCCTTTCTTGCTTCCTCACAGGTCAGCTTCCAACAACCCTGAATCATTTGAGGTTTACACTAATACTCTTTTTTGCCTGCCCAGGCTTATTTTCATACTGGTTTTGCTGTATGGAATGAATTGTCCCAGGATCATCTTCTATTTTATCTGGCTTCTACCCATCCTTTAAAGAGTCATCTCCTCCTCCAGGAAGCCTCCCCTGACTCCTCTCACCAGTACCTGTTACTGACAGTTGTCAGACTCCACTGGTCATTCAAGTGGTCATGAGTCACTGACACTTCCATACTAGCTCCTCCTCAGCAAATGGGTCATGCACTGTATCTATAAAATCACACTGAAAGTCTTTTGATGGCTCTTTGTTTCCAAAGTATTTTCAGGTGTACACTAATAATAAAACTGAATCTGATGTTGTTGTCACTTTTTTGGGAATACGTGACATCTAGCAGGAACCAAACAGAACTATAAATTGCCTAGCTGATGAAAACCCTCCATATATCCCTTGAGATCTTGTATAACTGGCTCAAACAGCTGCAGCATTCTCAAAAAAGGTATAGCACTTACAGTTAACTTTTTAACTAACTTTAATAGCAAGGATAGCTAAAGAAAGAAAGCACCTGGAAATTCTCATATCCAAGTACATTTCTGGGGAAGGAAATGAGTTAACAAGATATCTGCAAAGTTGAGCAGTTATATTTTATGCAAAGAAATGCAAATGTAGATGGGGTTTATTGGACTTCGTGAAAAACTTGAACTGTCTTCCTTCACGTTTAAAGTACACATATGCCCACTGTTAAATGACTTGAGATAGCATCCTTCTTGGTGTTTCCCTTCATCCTCCCCACCTCTGAATTAACCTCTGCCTTTGGGTCAATGTCAGAAGGACATGCTTCCAGTTTCAAGAGAGGTGGAGACAGTTCTTAATATGCTCGGTCTCCATTTACACTTTGTAACAAATGGCACACATGTGAGAGACCACTGGCAGACGTAAAGGATATTTAAATCAGATAATTAGATTTTAATTGATGTTTTGAAATCAGACAGGATCTTGATGCAATATGTTAGATACTTTCTCCCCAGGTGTGAGAAGAGGAAAAAAACATTATTCAATACATGAGATAAGCCAAGTCCCGTGCTGGGGGCTTTCCATAAATTATAAAGAAGCCCTTATTCCTAACTCTCTGACAGTCCAAATCCTTCTTCCCTTCAGATCCCCACTCAAACTTCAGGTCATCAGGAACCTTGAGCCAACTCCAATATTCCCTTTTTGGCTTAGGGCTGAGACTTAATCTTTTTCTCAGCCCCTACCCCCCATAAAGCATTCCACTCAGAGCAAGCCATTAGAAAAAGACTCAAGGGGTCCTGTAGGGACTGTAGCGGGCATCTAGAAGTGCCAGCACCAGCAATTATACCCTCTTGAAAAAGTTCTGAGCTGCTCCATGACCTCATATTTCTTAAGAGGGAAAATATCTTCTCTGACCTGGACCCTTAAACCAATACATCCACCATAATACAGATGGCTCAGAAGGCGAGGCGTGGGCCACTTGTTTAAAAGCTGGCATTTGTTAAGCATTGACCCTAGGCAAGGCACTGATTAAGGACTTTTGTGCATAATTCCATTGACTCTGTACCACAACCCCTAGAGCTAAGTATGATTACTAGTTCATTGTACTGGTAAGAAATAAAAGAGACCTAGAGTACCTTACCCAAGGTCTCCCAGGCTCTATGTTGTAGAGTCTGGATTTGAAGCCAGGAAGTCTGTCCTTGCTCTCCCTTGCTTCCTTCCTGGTGTACCTGTATAATCCTGCTCTCTAGAGTGTGGGAGGGATTTGCAAATACTATGGGATTGTCATTTTCATGTTACTAATCAGTAGACCACGGTTAATTGAAAGAAAGATTATCCTGAGTGAGCCTCACCTACTAAGTTGTGTCCTTTCAAAGATAGTAAAGCATCAAATACATGCTCTTCTGAACTCAGAAGAAAACTGCCACCCAGTGGGGAGGGCCACGTGTCAAGGAACAGCAGGTGACCTCTAGGAGTGAAGAGTGGCCCCTAGCGGATAACCAGCAAGAAAGTGGAAATATCAGTTCTATAACCACAAGCTACTGAGTTCTGCCAACAACTACATGAGCTTGAAAGGCGGCCCTGAGCTCCTGAGAGGAATGCAGACTGGACACCACCTTGATTTAACGCTGGCAAGGCCCTGAACAGACAACCTAACTAAACCATGTTCAGACTTTTGACCTATAAGAACTGTAACATAATAAACTGTGATTGCTTTAAGCACTAAGCCTGTAGTAATTTGAGCAAAAAAAAAAAACAGCAATAGAAAACTAATACCATCACCCTACCTTTCCCTCCATCTAGTTCTAACGCTGCTCCTGACCCTTGGTTCTGCATTCTCTCTTCAGTTCAGCCCCTTCCACCTGGCCTTGTAGACCAGTTCCCAGACTCCATCCTCTGGACTTGGAAGATCAAGGCTCAATTCAGCCACTGCTTTGCTTTGTATCCAGCTTCCCTTACCCTCCTTCTAGGCTCTGAACCCAATTCTAGCACTAACCTGTGTGGCCAGAGCGTCCCTTTTGTAAGTGGCATCCCAAGCTGGAAGTGCATGATATGGGGTGCAGGACTTTCTAAACAATTTTATGAGGACACCTAAAGCTCTGAATAAAGACTCTAAAAACCACGTAAGGTTTTTGTTTGTACTTTGAGGGGGGATTATGCACAGAGCTGCAAAAATAAGAAAAGGATCCAGACAGTGTTCCAGTCTCCCCCACTTCCACCCCGTATCTGCCACCTCATACAGATTAGCTCTAGGTAATATATTTAACAGCAAGATTTTGTTCAAAACAAAGGCTACAATGCTAATAAATAAATAAAATCTGGCTACTATTGGTGTGATAGAAGAGTGGTGTTAGCACTAGCTACTATGTGATTATGAGGAAACCATCTAAGGTATGTGGACTTCAGTCCATTCTTCTCCAAAACGAGTAGGCTGGACAAGATGATCTCCAAAGCCCCCTCCAGCAATAATATCCTATTTTTAAAAGATTTTTAAGCCTAAAGTTTTGGTGTGACAGAATATCTTGACCTGCTAGAAGCCAGAGCTAATGATTGACTCAAGAAGAAGGTTCTCACCCATCCAAGACCAAGGAAGACCACATCTTTCCATCTGGCTACCTTAGTCCCAGCACGGCCATTTCCTCCAAAACCATCAGGGTACATGTGGAGGATTTGGGAAGAGAGATCCAGGGGGCAACCTGGATCCTGACCCAAATGGCAAGCTGCCAGGCAAAGCCTTCTGACCACTAACTGTCAAATACCCTGGGATCAGAGAATGTAGAAGGAAAACTAAAACCAGCCTTCTAGGAGGAAGAAAGAAAAAAATAATAATAATTGTAGGTTAGGAGCTTAACTTGGAAAAAATGAAAACATGGACAGTGTCTTCTTGTAATTTGTCTTGGATTTTAGACTCCTTTGGAGAGTTTTCCTCCAAGGGCATGTAGAAAGAGGGCCTGCGTTGTGGGCAGATTGAGTGGGCAGGTGCATCTGCAGAGAGGATGTTGGGAAGATAAAGGACTTTCTGTTTCCACACAGAAGCATACCATAACCATTTCTCTGATGCCAGGAATCCCTTGAAATTGGGTTAAATACCAGTATTTTGCAATGAGAAATAAGTTTGAAAACTAAAATGCTCCTGCAATTAAGGTTTAAACGACTTATGGTGGAAAAGTTCCAAATATCACATTTCCCAGGAATCAGATGTGTGTGAGAAGGAGCATTGCTGATTTGAATCATGAATGTGAACATACACTTTCTATTTGGCAGTGAATGGCAGGGTTAGGATTCAATCCTAGGACTCCACAGCTATGTTTTCCTTTGTATTATTATTGCAAAGGGTCCCAGAACAGAATTAGTTATGACGAACTTGGAGAATTTCACAGAAACTAATCTTCAACAAAGCTCTTCGGTTTATAGTTCAGCATTTGAGTACACTGAACACTACTGATACCTCATTCAAATCCCTGTAGGTTCCTTTCCAAGCTTGTTGTGCTCATCACCCACCTTCTGCATGCTTGGCACCTGCAACCCTCTGAGATGGCCTGGTGTAACTTATGTTCTAGAGCTCATTTCGGAACAGAGCTGAGTTTCGGTTAAAGCCCACCTTCCCTTGGCTTTTCCCCCCTATCCTATTTTGCTTCTCCGACTCTTTTAGGGTTTTTTTTCTCAAAGCACTTTCATAATAAATTCCTTGCAACCAAATCTTTGATTCAGGATTACTTGATGGAGACACCAAGATATAACTTCATGAGAGGATTTTAAACAAATGATATTGTAGTTTCCCTGTTGTTTTTTACCTTATTTAATGAATTTATCTTCCATCAGTTCTTTAGAGAGTCTCTAACCCCAATTCATATTGTTTATGTTCTTGAGCTGGTAGAGAACTAAAGCAGTCCTCTAACCACGTCTTTCAATGTGTCATACTTAATTCTATAGCAAATGTCTAGGGGATTGGTTAATAATACAATGTCAGCTTTTCTCATTTCAATTAGCTAGTCAAAAGAATATGGCTCTATCTTTCAGAAGGGAAGAGTTACAATGACATATTTTTGATTGTGCAGAATCAAGTTATTCTCTTTCTGAGATGGTGAAAGCATTCTGATTGCTTCACATAATGGGTCTTATACTGGCCTAAGCAATCAAGTGTATAAGGGATATAATAATCAAGATGTAATTGATCCTTGTATGGGCATTACTCCAAATAAAGCAGAAAATGCAATCTTTGAACCTATTCAGTTTTCCATTAAGTAGAATACTAAACTGAAATAGAGGGATGTGATATTTAACAAGAATCCCTGTCTGGCATAAGAGATTCATTACATTTGAATTCATCTTAAAAAGAAGGAATAAAGTGAATCTAAGTATATAGACATTCACTCCTCTTACCTGTATATCAATCAATCAATAAATAAATAATAAGAAAAAACACCTATCCAACCTTGTTAGAAAATAAGCCTCCTGGAACAGGGAGAATAAGCTTTATGCTTTAAAGGAAAATAGTTTATGAAAAGAAATGAAACAAACAAAAATTTATATTGCAAGACAAAGTCCCTAAAGTCTATAGGGCTGCCACATTGTACAACTTGAGGCAACTTCCTGTGCACCTGTACCCAGTAGCACTGAATCTGGGACCCCTTGTGTATTCTGTGAGGAAAAGAGGGAGAGGTACAGAGAAAGGAAAGAAGAGTAGGAAAGGGGGAGGCACAATTGCAAAAGGTACATTTGGATGTATTCAACTGTATGCTACTCTCCAATCTCTGAATGACAGATGATTTTACAAAGTCCCCTTTCTCTCGGCATCACTGAGGCATTATACAAAGAAATTGATGCTGGGTATTAGATCACCCATTAACTCTTGGCAAATGACAGGCACTCAACCAGTATTTGCTGAATTGTTAAATATATGGATGAAGGGATGGGTAAGTGAGTGGATGGAAGGATGGATAGATGGGCAAATGAAGTCCAGGTGAGGAGCCCGTAGCTTTAAGGTGACATGTGGCCTTCTAGGACCTTAAGTACCACCTTTTGACTGAATCCAAATTTTACAAAACAAATCCTTTTATTTTTATTAATATTATAACACATTTTTGTTCATCTTTTATATTTTTATTTTATTTTTAAAATGAACATATTTAAAACACTAAAGAATAAAATAAGTTTCAATGAAATAATCCTCCCAGATTGACCAGAACAACTAGGACATTAGTAAGCCACAAGGGCTAAACTGATGGCTGCTATGCTCATGATTTAATTCTAACTTCTACCACCTGACTGGTACCACTACTGTACAAGCCTGGTTGGTGAAGTTTATGGAAGTTGAGTATGCCAGTTTGTTACCAGTTTTTGACAAGGATGCACTGTGTTTCTGTTTGAAGTAGAATCTGTGACTGGTTGTACAGCTCTATAGTATTTTTTAATTCTGTCTGCTTAATAGCCCATCATGTCAAAGAAGACCAAGAGAACACTGAAGGAGAAAATAGATTTTTAAATGAGGATTGGGAATTGTGATATCATCTTGTTTCTGCTAAAGATAAGATGATTTGCTTGCTTTGTGATTCTGAAATATCAACATTACAGAAATTCAATAGCCATCAGCATTATAACACTCACAAGGACCACAAATATTTTAGATTAGAGAGAGAGGCACGAAAGGTTGTATTGCAGAAATTAAAAGATGAAAAGCAAAAGCAAAGACAATTCTGTCAAGCAGCAATAAGACCTGGAAATAATGTCACTGAAGCAACTTATAAAGTAGTTTATACACTCAAGAAAAGGCGATGCCATTCAGTGATGCAAAAATTGTGAAAGAATGCATTGTCAAAGTTATAGGATGCTTAGACCCTGATGTTTCAAAGTACAAACAACTGCTTCTTTCAAGGAGAACCATAACTGATTGGCAGCATGAATTAGCCTTCAATTTACCACAACAACTTCATGCAATACTTCAAAAGGAAGATCTATATTACTCAATCACTTTGGATGAATCAACTGATACTACTGACTTGGCACAGGTTTTATATTCATTAGGGCCATAACATATTTTCTTTGCTAGTACAGTTATTCACTTTGGGCACTCTTGCAAACAGAACAGGGGGAACAGATATCTTCAACAACTTTCAAGATAAATGTTATGAAGTTGGACTGAATTTGGTAAATTTAGTGAGTGTATGTACAGATGGTGTACCTTCCATGACAGGAAAATATGAAGGGTTTACTGCACAGATTAAAAAAGTATTAACAGATCTAGATGCTCTCATTTCTCTCCGTTGTATCGTGCATCAGCAAAATCTCTTGTGCTAAAGCTACTATTTTAAGAGACACTTTACAACAAGTTATAAATATTGTTAACTATGTTCGTGCAAATACAAAGTGGCATCATCAGTTTTGTAACACGTTAATATTGAATGGTGAGGTATTCAGTGTGGATTTGCCATATTATTCTTAAGTGTGTTGGCTATTACAGATAGGTATTAGCCAAAATTTTATCTCGGCAAGAACAGATAGTTAAATTTTATAAAGAACAGAATCAGCAACGTGAATTATTGAAAGAAGATTTCTACAGGAATGCAGCATTTCCATGTGATATCATGTCAAGTTAAACCTACTTGAATATTTCTTTGCATGACAAAACTAAATCTATATATGATATGTCGTAAAAAAAGAAAAAAATAACAAGCATTTTGAAAAAAGCTATCTTCGAAACACTTCCTCTGCAAAAGGAAATTTTGGATGAAACATTTTCTCCAGTTAGCAAAGGTCATTGATGAGCAGGATTATATATGCAAATCATTTGAAGAATACATAGCCATTATGGATGTATTAATTGGAGAATACAATGAAAGTTTCATTGGCTTTGAGAATCATGACATCACACTCAAATTAGCATTTCAGCCTGACCTAGTTGATATCACCAAGTCACTTAAAGAACTACAGATGGAATTGATTGAGCTTTCAGAAAATGACATTTTAAAGTCATTGTTTGATGCTAAGAAAGATCCAATTGAAATATGGAAAAGTGCAGTAGAATACCCATGCCTTCGGCAACATGCCCAAAAAATACTTTCTTGCTTTTCAACCACTTAACCACTTATTGCTGTGAATCTACATTCTCCTACTTAACCCAAATCAAGACACCCTTAAGGTCACAAAAAACTGATACCCATCTAGAGGATCAACTGAAACTATGGATCTCTATACTGCAATTAAATATTCAAATGCTTTCCAACAAAAAGACACAACAAAGTCATTAAAAGGTTAGTTAACTTTAAAATTAACAAATAGTTTTCATTTTTTGAAATTATTAAGTGCATTGTAGTTAGATTTTTACAAAATAATGTATATTTTTAAGTATATCTAATGGAAGTTTCTTGAATGCAATCTTATTTGACTACAGTTAAATTAATGTGGCCTTCCAACATGAAAAGGTTCCCCATCCCCAGGATAAGTGAATGGTGGATTATGGCAAAGAGATGTTAAATAAAGTAGCAGGAGGGAGAGTTCTCAAGAAAAAAGTAAAGAGAATAAACTTTTCTTTTTCCTATGCCTTTTTGTGGAGCCCATTCCCAGATATCCTCTTTTAGATGTCTGCCCACTTTTTGATAAAACATGCCTTCAAGAGAGGAATTGATAAACTCATTCTCACAAAAAACTGAAGATTGATAGAACTTAACTAAGTCACATGATTTTTTTTTAATTTGAGTAATACAAACTACTTTAAAGAAAAAAAAATGCAGAATCTTGAGCATACATCCATTAAGTTAATTACACCATAGACATAGTGTTACCCAGCACCAGGGGGCACTATTCACATAGAATAACATGCGCTCCCTTAGAATTGTAAAATATGGTGGCTTGGTTTATAGTTTGAAAAATATCAGTTTACACCTTTCGTAGGTCTCCTTCCATTTTTTATAGGGGCTGAATAATTATATAAATATGGAATATTGGCCAACAATAAAGGGACAGAATAGGGAAATATTACAGAGACAGCCCTTCTTAGCATTCTTGAAAAATTGCTGCTTGTAAACCTGTCTCAATCAATGAAAAGAGCAATTGAGAAATCACATTATGTACAGCTTGATGGACACCTTTATTTTAGATGCATTTGGTTTATATGTGAATGCAAATGGACTGGCCTGAAAGATTGGGGGGGTCTTCTTTAAGTTGTAAATTTATCTACCTCACAGAGCTGTAAATATAGGTCCATAAGTCAGAAGCCAATTCACAAAAAAACCTACTAGTTAGCAAAAACAGTACTATATGCTCAAATCCAGCATCCACAAACACATCAGACCCATCAGGGATGATGTGGAAAACATGAATTCAAACATATCAAGAAATGAGTGAAAGCATTTTCCCATTTAAGAAATAGATGAGGATTGTGGAAAATGGCGGAATAGGGGTGGCCTCCTGGCTCTATGCTCTCAGAGTCAGAGGTGAAATAGGCAGGCCACTGCATGCAAGTGAACTCCACTTCCACAGGACCAGCTCTGTGGACCTACAGAGAAACAACGTGAGACACAGGACCTCAGTGGAAAACTGACGTGAATCGGAAAATTTCTTGTGAAGTACAGAGAGTCTGACGGGTGCCTTAGAGAGGTTGCCCGGTTCCCGCTCTGGCCGGCCGGTCGGCGTCTGTGCCGGGGAGTTTTGACTCCCCAGGGGGGACCATCCT